>JAJLRB010000410.1:0-62436 GCA_020976825.1 Odocoileus hemionus | reverse complement strand
TTTCTCTTTTTAAAAGGTTGTAGCATTGTTTCAGCTAGTATTTGCATCTTTTAATTTTTTGATCCTAGAGTGTGACAAGCCTTTAAATAGTTAATAATAATCCTAGACTGACAAATTGCAGCTATAGCTCGTTGACATTTCTGATATGCATTCTCAAAAGCAAGTAACTTCTCTAGCTGTTTTTTTTTTTTTGGTTTCTTCTCTGATTACAGTATGGGAAATAGCAGCTTCTAGTCTAGCTTAAAAATTAATGTAACTTTTCAATAGGTTCCAACAAAGAGTCTTTTGGAGTTGCGACTGTTGGCAGAGGAGAAGCATTTGGAGCAGCCAGGGCAGGGCTAGCAAGAAAATTTTGAGATATTTTGTACTGTTTTAACTGAGCCTTTGTAAGGTTTAATCATTTAATTTATATGTATATAATAAGTGTTTTGTCTGTTGCTGAATATTGGAAGGGCTAGAATATAACTTGAAATGGCAGAATTACAGCTTTAATAAGAGCGCACAGGGGCTCGAGATCAATTGGAATAGTTTTTCCTTGTTTGGCTGTTCATTTAACATTTTCCTTGACCCGGAGCCAAATTTATAAGTCAAAACTGCATTTATCAGGAATCTAAGGATTATGTTCAACTACTGTTTGAAGGCAAGCCTCTATTTCTTGGCGTGAAACCAGAAATCCCTGAAATGTAAAGAAGTGGTGAAGTACAGTAGAAAAATAATTGGGCTGGCCAAATTTTTAACCCATGCCTTAGTATTTACAGACCTCATTAGGTCCCTGAGTCACTCCACCCGATATACCACGTATACCAGTGTCCCTGTTCTTTGGCCACATTTGCTGGGGTCCTTTAATGGACTGGAACCTTGTGGTACGGAGTTGGCGATCAGAAAGTAAAAGAGAGAAGGTGGCTGATATCCCTTGGTTTACACAGAGGACCAATATTGTCCTTGACACAGGGCTTGCATCACTCACAAAGGTACCAGGCTCCCTCTCGAGGGAGTCTTAAAAGCCCGGGCAGAAAAGTGAGCACGACCGGTCTCCACACTCCAGAGAGTCAGCAAGAAAAAGATATATATATAGAGAGAAAAATAGAGAGAGAGACAAAAAAAGACCCGGGGACCTAAGCTCTAATGGAGCAAAGGTGCTTTAATGATTTTTCTATGAGTATATACAGGCTGCAGTACAAGAAACTTCTTTCAGGAATGATAGAGTTCAGCAAACCAAACAAACTGCAATTGTTACCAAGGGAACAAGGAGTAATGTTAGTCACAAGGTCAGGAGACAATCCATATCTAAAGAAAGGGGAAGGGGACTAAGCAGTTTTGTCTTAAAGTGTTGCTCTGCTGAACTTGGTGCCTCTGGACTTTGGACGGTGTTCTCGTGGATTCTCTGTTGTTGTTTAAAGGAAGTCAAGCCACTTCTCATGTTGGATGGGGAATTCGGGATGGCTCTGGAGCACATGCAGGGGAATCTGGACTCATCTCGAGTTGATTTGCAGAACACAGAGCCGTTTGGTGTTGCTGCGGTGACATCAGGGTCCCTCTAGACTTGTGACAATGTTCTTGGGGACTCTATGAAGTTCCATCCAGGAAGTCCAGACTCCTTTCATGTTTGATGGGGAAGACGGAATTGCTCTGCATGCAATGCAGGGGAATCGGGCTCATCTGGCAGCGAGGGGAAAGTCTCGTGGTTTTTCTCGAGTTGCAGCGGGAACCTTGGGTATATTCTCGAGTTAAGATGGGAATGGCCCTTCAAAACTCGGGTTTGTTCAGCAACGTCAGGACCCCTGTCTAGTTGGTTGAAACACCTCGGTATTCTCCTCTTCGCTTGGCAGGGCATTAGGGACGCCTCTCGAGGTGAGGTGTGAGACCCAGGTTCCCTTTCCAGTTGCCACAGTGATATTGGAATTCCTGTCAATTTTCAAGCGGACTCAGGCATTGTCTCCTTATGAAACATTGAACTCATTGAACTCTGGGTTCCTTTCGCGTTGTCAAAGGGATGTGAGGCATCCCGTCGAGATGAGGCGGCAAACTAGGGCTTTCTCTAGGGTTTCCACAGTGGCTTCAGACATCCGTTCATCTTGTGAGATGAAAGACAAACCTGCATTCAAGTCACTGCAGGGAAATCTGGCCTTATTTCTAATGAGGGCACCTCGTTGTCCGTTCTACTTAAGGCAGCACACTCAGGTTCCCCCTCACATACATACTGCTGAGAGATACCTCATCTTAAGGTGTTTGTGGAATGTCTTCATTCCTCTTGTGACGATGCCAGGGAATCCGCTCTCATCTTGAGATGATTTGGGGTACACGGAGCTTTTCTCGAGTTGCAGTGCTGAACTTGGTCTTCTTGTAGAATTTGGCTGTTGTTTTCGGGGAATCTCTGGAGTTGCCTAAAGGAAATTAAGCCCCTTGTCGTGTTTGATGGGGAATGTAGGATGGCTCTGGAGCCAATTCAGGGCAGTCGGGCCTCATCTTGAGTTGATTTCGGGTACACGGATCTCTTTCACGTTGCTGCGGTGACCTCAGGGCCCCTATAGACTTGTGACAGTGTTCTTCGGGATTGTCTGGTGTTCCATCCAGGAAGTCCAGGCTTCTTTGTTGTTTGATGTGGAACACGGATTTGCTCTGCATGCATTGCAGGGGAATGGAGCCTCATCTGTTGGCGAGGGGGAAGTCTCATGGTTTCTCTTGAGTTGTTGCGGGAAAATTATTTATATTCCTGAGTCAGGACGGGGATGGCCCGTCAAAACTCGTGTTCATTCAGCGATGTCACCACACCTGTCTAGTTGCGAGGGACACATCAGAATTCTCCTGTAGGCTTGGAATGGTAATAGGCATTCCTCTTGAGGTGAGGAGGGAGTCCCAGGGTTCCTTTCCAGGTGCCACAGGTATATTGGGATTCCTATCAATTTTCAAGAGGAGTCAGGCATCGTGTTGTTTTGAAGCATTGAAATCCGCCTTCTTCTCGAGTTGTCAAAGGGATGTGAGGCCTCTTGTCCAGATGAGGGGGGGAACCGGGGCTTTCTCTAAGGGCTCCTCTGGGGATTCAGACATCCCTTCATCTTGTGAGATGAAAGACGAGCCTGCATTCAAGTCACTGCAGGAAAATCCGGCGATATTTCGAGTCAGGGCATCTCGGTGTCCATCCCACTTGAGGCAGCAAACTCCGGGTCCCTCTTACATACTTATAGCTCAGAGAAGACTCCTCTTGAGGTGCTTATGAAAAGCTGGCGTTCCTCTTTTATCAAAGCCAGGGAATCTGCTCTTCTTTCGAGAAGATTTGGGGTACATGGAACTTTTCTACATTTGATGTGCTAAACTTGATATTCTTCTAGACTTGAGACGGTGTTCTCAGGGAATCTTTGGAGTTGCCCAAAGGAAGTCAAGCCACATGTCTTGTTTGATGGGGAACGCAGGATGGCTCTGCAGACAATGCAGGAGAATCTAGACTCATCTAGATTTGAATTGGGGAACACGGAGCTCTTTCATATTGCTGCGGTGACGTCAGGATGCCTCAAAACATGGGACAGTGTTCTTGAAGACTCTCTGGAGTTCCATCCAGGAAGTCCAGGCTTCTTTCGTGTTTGATGTGGAACAAGGATTTGCTCTGCACCCAATGCAGGGGAATCGGACCTCATCTGGTGGCGAGGGGGAAGTCTAGCCGTTTTTATCGAGTTGCGACGGGAACCTGGGGTATATTTTCGAGTGAGGATTTGGATGGCCCTTCAAAACTTGAGTTTGTTCAGCGAAGTCAGGACTCATGTCTAGTTGCGAGGGACACCTCGAGATTCTCATCGAGGCTTGTCAGGGCAATAGGGAGGCCTCTTTAGGTGAGACTTGAGACCCAGGGTCCCTTTCAGTTCCCACAGTGATTGTCGGATTCCTATCAATTTTTAAGAGGAGTCAGGCTTGTTGTCCTTTTGACTCATTGAACTCCAAGTTCCTCTCGAAATTTTAAGCGGATGTGAGGCCTCCTGTCGAGATGAGGCCGGGAACTAGGGCTTCCTCTAAAGTCTCCACAGGGCATTCACACATCCCTTCATCTTGGGAGATGAAAGACCAGCCTGCATTCAAGTCACTGGAGGGAAATCCGGCCATATTACAAGTCACGGCATCTCGGTGTTCATTCCACTTGAGCCAGCAAACTCAGGGTCCCTCTCACATACATATAGCTAAGAGAGGCGTCCTGTTCAGGTGCATGTGGAAAGTTGCATTACTCTTGAGTCAAAAATAGGGAATCAGCTCTCATCTCGAGATTATTTTGGGTACCCGAAGTTTTTCTTGTGTTGGTGTGCTGAACTTGGTGTTCCTCTGGACTATATTTTACTTTTATATAGCAACCATGATATACCTTGAATGTTAGCACTTTATAGATCATTAAAAATATTTATCAAAACATATTATATATCAAATCATTCACACTTAATGACATCAATGATCAGTATTTATGACATCACAGACACTGCATTCATGATATCAGATCCCCTCTATATGACATCAAATCCACGGTTTATGACATCTCATCCCCTATACCTGTGACATCAAAGCCACTTCATCTGTACTATCACATCCACTATGGTTCTGAATTCATATCCACTACATTTGACATGAAACACACCGTGTTAAGACAATACAACCACACTATCTGACATCATAAACTCCATATCTGTATCTGTGTGATCACACCCACTCTACCGATGATATAACAAACACTGCATGTAGGACATCACACATGCTATATGTATGGAACAATATGCATTATATACGACATCACACCCACGCTGTATGACTTAAAATCACTCTATTCATGACATCAAATCTACTTTAACTCACATCACACCCGTTATATCTGACAGCACATCCACTGTACCTGTGTCATCACACACAGATTATTGATCATAATAACCCCATTGTATGTATGATAACACACCCACCATGTGTATGACATCTTATGTACTACATATGACATCACAACCACTCTGTATGATATCACACCATTCTATGACATCACACTCACTGTTCTCATGTCATCACACCCAGTATATCTGAAATCGCCTCCACTGTACCTGGATCATTAATGAGTATATTGATTATACCACACCAGCGTTATGTGTGATATCAAACCCACTATATGTATGACATCCTATGATCAATTTGTGACATAGCACACATGCTTTTTGACATCACAAGACTGTATTCATGGCAACACACCCACTCTATTCATGGCATCACATTCACTGTACTTGTGACATCACAGCCACTGTAATTATGACAAGACACATACTATGCTTTAGACATCATACTCAGTAAATATAACATCTCACTTAGTATATGAATGGGAACACTAACACTGTTTCCAAAGTCATGGCACATACTGCTTTTAGGACATCATATCCACTATATACGTTCTCACCCACACTGTGTGTATGACTACACAAGCTCTATGTCTGTCTTGAAACCCGTTCTAACTGCCATCATATCCACTTTATATGTCATCACACCCACGTTGTCGACACCATCACACCAACTATGTAAGAGATCACAGGGGGCATATGTATGCCATCAGATGCACTACACATGACATCATATCCACACTCTATGACAACAATCTTCACTATTTATGACATCACATGCACTGTATTCATGACATCACACGCATTGTATACGATATGACATTTCATCTACTGTGTATGATATCACATTCACTATATAAGTGACATCATACAATGACTCTATCTATGACATCACACACTCTACCTTTATGACTTATCTACTTTATATGGCATCACACAGAGTGTTATGAGAGCAGAACCATTGTGTACTTCATAGAAACCATATCTGATATCACACCCACTGTATCTGTGTCATCACAGCAAATGTATCAATTTTATCAAACACAGTGTATGTATGACATCAACTCCACTATATGTATGAAATCATATGTAATGCCTATGACATCACATCCACTCTTTACGACATCACACCACTTTATTTATGACATCACGTCCACTATATCTGACCTCACATCAACTGGATCTGTGTCATCACACCCAGTCTATCGATGATAACACAACCAATATATATATGATATCATATCCAGTATACGTGTGACATCCTATGCACTATATTTATGACATCACACCAACTCTGTATAACGTCACAAACCTATGTGTTGCTGACATCACACTCGGCCTATGTATGATATAAATTGCACGGCAGATGGAAACACATCCTTTTTATAACAGCAAACCACAGTATTTATGATGTCACATCCAATTCAGACAGGACGTCATAGCCACTATATGAGACAGCACACCCACTGTATCTTTGCCATCACAACCTCTCCACTGATATCACACCCACTGTTATGTGTCATCACACCCAGAATATGTGTGACATCATATGCACTCTATAACATCACATCGTCTCCTTAAGGCTTCACACTACTGTACTTATGACGTCACAATCTCTATATATGAAACCACATCCAGTATGTAGGGCAATACATACCCTATACATGAGAGATCACAGCAAATAATCTGTGTCATCACACCCACTGTTGACCACGTCACACCTACTCTTTGTATGACATCACACACTGCGGATGTATAGCATCATTGCACTGTAGAAGACATCATATCCTCACATTACGACATCAAACCATCATTTCTAAGGCATCACACACAGTATATTTGACATCATATCCACGGTATCTCTGTCATCACATCCACTGTATTGATGATATCATAACAACTGTATGAGTTCTCATCTGGTACATATGATGACATCATATCCATTGTATACAATACATATTCACTATTTTTGTTAAATCACAACCTATGTGTTTATGTCTCACACCCACACTTTCCATCTTATCACACCCTTTGTATGTATGACATCACACCCCTGTTTGCGTAACATCATAAACACTATTTAAAGCATCACATACACATTTTATGGCATGACACCTCATTATTGATGACATCGCATACATTGTTCTCAGGACATCTATCCAAATATATCTGACATTGCATCCACTGTATCTGTGTCATCACAACCACTCTAATGATGATCTCAGACAAACTGTATTTATGACCTCACACCCATTTTATATATGATATCTTACGCACTATACATAACGTCGCATCCACTCTTTATGACTTCACACCATTGCAGTCATCGCATTACCTCCATTGCATTCGTGGCATCACAGACACTATATATGAGATCACACACATGACACCACAGACGTTATATCTACCATCTCACCCATTGTATCTGAGACTACATCCACTGTTATTGTGTCCTCAAACTCAGTGTATCAGTGATACCACACCCACTCTCTGGAGGATATCACACACATTCTATGTATGACACCATATTCAGGATGAATAACATGACATAAACTGTTTATGACATGACAGCCCTACATGTATGACATCACCTCTACTATATTTATGACATCATATCCAATATATATGATATCACACATATTGCTTTCATGACAATGCAACGTATATACCTGACATCTCGCCCACTATATTTGACGTCACAGCCACTGTATTTGTGCCATTACACAGATGACACACACGTGTGTATCGATGTACCTCTGTTTCGCTGACATCACCACAAGTATGTAAGTCATACACTTGGCACACATAAGACATCATACACATTATACATGAGACCACATTCATAATTAATGACATCAATGCTCAGTATTTATGACATCACAAACACTGCACTCATGACATCAGAACCCCTCTATATGACATCATATCCATGGTTTATGACATCTCATCCCCTATACCTGTGAACTCACAGCCACTCTATCTGTACCATCACATCCACTATGGTTCTGAATTCATATCCACTATATTTGACATGAAACACACCGTGTTATGACAATAGAACCACTCTATCTGACATCATAAACTCTATATCTGTATCTGTGTGATCACACCCAATCTATCGATGATATAACAATCACTTTATGAAGGACATCAGACATACTATATGTATGGAACCATATGCACTATATACGACATCACTCCCACGCTGTATGACATCAAATCACTCTATTCATGACATCAAATCAACTTCATCTCACATCACACCCTTTATATCTGACAGCACATCCACTGTACCTGTGTCATCACACACAGATTATCGATCATATAACCCCCATTATATGTATGATACCACAGCCACAATGTGTAGGACATCTTATGAACTACATATGACATCACATCCACTCTGTATGATATCACACCACTCTATGACATCACACCCATGGTTCTCATGTCATCACACCCAGTATATCTGACATCGCATCCACTGTACCTGGGTCATTACAGAGTATATTGATTATACCACAGAAGCGTTATGTGTGATATCAACCCCACTATATGTATGACACCCTATGATTAATTTGTGACATAGCTGCCACTCTTTATGACATCACAAGAATGTATTCATGGCAACATACCTTTTCTATTCATGACATCACATACACTGTACTTGTGACATCACAGCCACTGTAATTATGACAAGACACCTACTATGCTTTAGACATCATAGTCAATAAATATAACATCTCACTTCGTATATGCATGGGAACACTGCCACTGTATCTGATGTCATGGCACATACTACGTTTAGGACATCCTATCCATTATATACCTTCTCACCCACACTGTGTGTATGACTACACAAGCTCTATGTCTGTCTTGAAACCCGTTCTAACTGCCATCATATCCACTCTATATGTCATCACACCCACTTTGTCGACGTCATCACACTATGTAAGTGATCACAGGTGGCATATGTATGCCATCAGATGCACTACACATGACATCATATCCACACTCTATGACAACAATCCTCAGTTTTTATGACATCACATGCACTCTACTCATGACATCACACGCATTATATATGATATGACATTTCATCTACTGTGTATGATATCACAGTCACTATATAAGTGACATCATACAATGACCCTATCTATGACATCACACACTCTACCTTTATGACTTATCTACGTTATATGGCATCACACACAGTGTTATGAGAAGAAAACCATTCTGCACTTCACAGACACCATATGTATGATATCATTTGCACTGTAGATGGCATCACATCCTCTTTATAACAGCAAACCACAGTATTTATGATGTCGCATCCACTTCAGACATGACGTCACACCCACTATATGAGACAGCACACCCACTCTGTCTTTGCCATCACAACGTCTACACTGATATCACACCCACTTTTATGTGACATCACACCCACTATATATGTGACATCAGTTGCACTCTATAACATCACATCTACTCCTTAAATCTTCACTCTACTGTACATATGACGTCACAAAGTCTATATATGAAACCACATTCAGTATGTAGGGCAATATATAATCTATACATGTGACATCACAGCAAATAATCTGTGTCATCACACCCATTGTATTAAGAACGTAACACCTACTCTTTGTATGACATCACTCTCTGCGTATGTATAGCATCTTTGCACTGTAGAAGACAACACATCCTCACATTACGACATCTAATCACCATTTCGAAGGCATCCCTCACAGTATATTTGACATCATATCCACAATATCTCAGTCATCACATCCACTGTATTGATGATATCAAAACAACTGTGTTTATGAGGTCTCATCTGCTATATATGATGACATCATATCTGTTGTATACAATACATATTCACTATTTTTGTCACATCACAACGACTGTATCTGTGTCTCACACCCACTCTTTCCATCTTACCACACCCTTTGTATGTATGACATCACACCCCTGTTTGCGTGACATCATAAACCCTATTTAAGGCATCACATCCACATTTTGTGACATGACACCACATTATTTATGACATCGCATGCACTATACTCATGACATCACTCCAAACATATCTGACATTGCATCCACTGTAACTGTATCATCACAACCACTCCAATTATGATCTCAGACCAACTGTACCTATGACATCACACCCATTTTTTATGACATCTTACGCATTATACATAATGTCGCATCCATCCTGTATGACTTCACACCATGGCACTCATCACATTATCTCCATTGCTTTCATGACATCACAGACAATATATATGAGATCACACACATGAGAAGACAAAACTTATATCTGCCATCTCACCCGTTGTATCTGAGACTACATCCACTGTATCTGTGTCCTCAAAACCAGTGTACCAATTATACCACACCCACTCTCTGGACGATATCAAACACACTGTATGTATGACACCGTATTCAGGATAAATGACATGACATACACTCTTTATGACATCACAGCCCTATATGTATGACATCACAGCTAGTATATTTATGACATCATATCCAATATATATGATATCACACATACAGCTTTCATGACAATGTAATGTATATCCCTGACATCTCACCCACTATATTTGACATCACAACCACTGTATTTGTGCCATCACACAGATGACACACACGTGTGTATCGATGTACCTCACTGTCGATGACATCACAACAAGTATGTAAGTCATGACACGGCACACATATGCCAGCACACATTGTACATGACATCACATTCACACTTTATTACATCAATGATCAGTATTTATGACATCACAAACACTTCACTCATGACATCAGAACCCCTCTATATGACATCACATCCAAGGTTTATGACATCTCATCCCCTATACCTGTGACATCACAGCCACTGCATCTGTACCATCACATCCACTATGGTTGTGAATTCATATCCACTATATTTGACATGAACACACAGTGATAAGACAATACAACCACAATATCTGACATCACAACCTGCATATCGGTATCTGCATGATCACACACACTCTATCGATGATATAACACACACTGTATGTATCACCGTAACAATCACTTTATAAAGGACATCACACATACTATATGTATGGAACAATATGCATTGTATACGACATCACACTCACGCTGTATGACATCAAATTTCTCTATTCATGACATCAAGTCTGCTTTATCTCACATCACACACTTTATATCTGACAGCACATCCACTGTACCTGTGTCATCACACACAGATTATAGATCCTGTAACCCCCATTGTATGTATGATTCCACAGCCACAATGTGTATTATACCTTATGAACTACATATGACATCACATCCACTCTGTATGATATCACACCACTCTATGACATCACAACCACTGTTCTCATGTCATCAACCCAGTATATCTGACATCGCATCCACTGTACCTGTGTAATTACTGAGTATATTGATCATAACACATCAGCATTATGTGTGATATCAAACTCACTGTACGTATGCCATCCTATGATTAATTTGTGACATAAAACCCAAGCTTTATGACATCACAAGTCTGTATTCATCGCAATACACCCACTTGATTCATGACACCACACGCACTGTATATGTCATCACATACACTCTACTTGTGACATCACAGCCACTGTAATTATGACAAGACACCTACTATGCCTTAGACACCATACTCAGTAAAAGTAACATCGCAGTTGGTATATGAATGGGAACACTACCAATGTATCTGATGTCATGGCACATATTACGTTTAGGACATCATATTCACTATATACGTTCTCACCCACACTGTGTGTATGACTACACAAGCTCTATGAATGTCTTGAAACCCGTTCTAACTGCCATCACACCCACTGTATATGTCATCACACCCACTTTGTCGACGCCATCACACCAACGATGTTAGAGATCACAGGTGGCATATGTATGCCATCAGATGCACTACACATGACATCATATCCACACTCTATGACAACAATCCTCCGTTTCTATGACATCACATGCACTGTATTCATGACATCACACGCATAATATACGATATGAAATTTCATCTACTGTGTAAGATATCACAGTCACTATATAAGTGACATCATACAATGACTCTATCTATGACATCACACACTGTACCTTTACGACTTACCTACTTTATATGGCATCACACAGAATGTTATGAGAACAGAAACATTGTGTACTACACAGACACCATATCTGATATCTCACCCACTGTATCTGTGTCATCACAGCAAATATATCGGTTTTATCACACCCAAGATATGTATGACATCAACTCCACTATATGTATGAAATCATATGTAATGCCTATGACATCACATCCACTCTTTATGACATCACACCACTTTCTTTATGACATCACGTCCACTATAGCTGACCTCACGTCAACTATCTGACCTCACATCAGCTGGATCTGTGTCATCACACCCAGTCTATCGATTATATCAGAACGAATATATATATGATATCACATCCAGTTAACGTGTGACATCCTATCCACTATATTTACGACATCACACCCACTCTATATAACATCACTGCCCTCTGTGTTGCTGACACCACACTCGCCATATGTATGATATCATTTGCACTGTAGATGGCATCACATCCTCTTTATGACAGCAATCCACAGTATTTATGATGTCACATCCATTACAGACATGACGTCACACCCACTATATGAGATAGCACACCCACTGTAAGTTTGCCATCAAAACCTCTCCACTGATATCACACCCACTTTTATGTGACTTAACACACACTTTATCTGTGACACCAGTTGCATTCTATAACATCACATCTTCTCCTTAAGTCTTCACACCACTGTACTTATGACGTCACAACCTCTATGTATGAAGCCACGTCCAGTATGTAGTGCAATATATACCCTATACATGTGACATCACAGCAAATAATCTGTGTCATCACACCCACTCTATTGACCACGTCACACCTACTCTTTGTATGACATCAGACTCTGCCTATGTATAGCATCTTTGCACTGTGGAAGACATCACATCCTCACGTTTCGACATCAAACTGCCATTTCTAAGACATCACACACAGTATATTTGACATCATATCCACAGTATCTCTGTCATCACATCCACTGTATTGATGATATCACAACAAGTGTACCTGTGAGTTCTCATCCGCTATATATGATGACATCATATCCATTGTATACAATACATATTCGCTAGTTTCGTTACCTCACAACCACTGTATCTGTTTCTCACACCCACTCTTTCCATCTTATCACACCCTTTGTGTGTATTACATCACACTGCTGTTTGCATACCATCATAAACACTATAAGGCATCACATCCACATTTTATGATATGACACCACAATATTAATGACATCGCATGCACTGTACTCATGACATCACTCCAAATAGATCTGACATTGCATCTACAATATCTGTGTCATCTCAAACACTCTAATGATGATCTCATACCAACTGTACTGAGGACATCACACCCATTTTATGCATGTCATCTTACACACTATACATAATGTCGCATCCACTCTTCATGACTTCATACCATTGCAGTCATCACATTACCTCAATTGCATTTGTGGCATCACAGACACTATAGATGAGATCACACACCTGACAACACAAACGTTATATCTGCCATCTCATACATTGTATGTGAGACTCCATCCACTGTATCTGTGTCCTCAAAACCAGTGTACCAATGATTCCACACCCACGCTCTGGACGATATCTCACACACTCTATGTATGACAGCACATTTAGGATGAATGACATGATATAAACTTTTTATGACATCACAGCCCTATATGTATAACATCACAGCTAGTATATTTATGACATCATATCCAATATATATGACATCACACATACTGCTTTCATGACAATGCAACGTCTATACCTGACATCTCACCCACTATATTTGACATCACTGCCACTGTATTTGTGCCATCACACAGATGACACACACGTGTGTATCGATGTACCTCTGTGTCGATGATATCACAACAAAATGTAGTCATGACACGGCACACATATGACATCATACACATTCTACATGACATCACATTCACACTTTATGACAATAATGATCAGTATTTATGACATCACAAGCACTGCATTTATAACATCAGATCCCATCTATATGACATCACATCCACGGTTTATGACATCTCATCCCCTATACCTGTGACATCACAGCCACTCCATCTGTTCCATCACATCCACCAAGATTCTGAATACACATGCGTTATATTTGACATGAAACACACCGTGTAAAGACTGTACAACCACTCTATCTGACAGCATAACCTCCATAATCTGTATCAGTGTGATGACACCCACTCTATCAATGATATAACACACACTGTATGTAGAACACCACACATACTGTATGTATCAAACAATATGCAGTACATACGACATCACACCCACGCTGGGTAACATCAAGTTATTCTATTCATGACATCAAATCTTCTTTTTCTCACATCACACCCTTTATATCTGAGAGCCCATCCACTGTACCTGTGTCATCACATACAGATTATCGATCATATAACCCCCATTGTATATATGATACCATATCCACAATGTCCATGACATCTTATGAACTACATATGACATCACATCCACTCTGTATGATATCACACCACTCTATGACATCACACCCACAGTTCTCATGTCATCAACCCAGTATATCTGACATCGCATCCACTGTACCTGGGTCATTGCTGAGTATATTGATTATACCACATGAGCATGATGTGTGATATCAAACCCACTGTACGTATGACATCCCATGATTAATTTGTGACATGACACCTACGCTTTATGATATCACAAGACTGAATTCATGGCGACACACCCACTCGATTCATGACACCACACCCACTGTATATGACATCACATACACTCTACTTGTGACATCACAGCCACTGTAATTATGACAAGACACCTACTATGCTTCAAAAACCATACTCAGTAAAAGGAACATCACACTTGGTATATGAATGGGAACACTACCACTGTATCCGATGTCATGGCACATACTACGTTTAGGACATCATATCCACTATGTACGTTCTCACCCACACTGTGTGTATGACTACACAAGATCTATGTCTGTCTTGAAACACGTTCTAACTGACATCACATTCACTCTATATGTCATCACACCCACTTTGTCGACGTCATCACACCAACTATGTAAGTGATCACAGGTGGCATATGTATGCCATCAGATGCACTACACATGACATCATATCCACACTCTATGACAACAATCCTCAGTATTGAAGACATCACATGCACTGTATTCATGACATCACACGCGTTTTATACGATATGACATTTCACTACTCTGTATGATATCACAGTCACTATATAAGTGACATCATACAATGACTCTATCTATGACATCACACACTCTACATTTACGACTTATCTACTTTATATGGCATCACACACAGTGTTATGAGAACAGAACCATTGTGTACTTCAGAGACACCATATCTGATATCACACCCACAGTATCTGTGTCATCACAGCAAATGTATCAATTTTATCACACCCAGGGTATGTATGACATCTCTTCCACTATATGTATGAAATCATATGTAATACTTATGACATCACATCCACTCTTTACGACATCAGACCACTTAATTTATGACATCACATCCACTATATCTGACCTCACGTCAACTATATCTGACCTCACATCCACTGGATCTGTGTCATCACACCCAGTCTATCGATGATATCAGAACGAATATATATATGATATCACATCCAATTTACGTGTGACATCCTATCCCCTATATTTACGACATCACACCCACTCTGTATAACATCACAACCCTCTGTGTTGCTGACACCACACTCGCCATATGTATGATATCATTTGCACTGTAGATGGCATCACATCCTCTTTATGACAGCAATCCACAGTATTTATGATGTCTCATCCACTACAGACATGACGTGACACCCACTATATGAGATAGCACACCCACTGTAACTTTGCCATCAAAACCGCTCTACTGATATCACACCCACTTTTCTCTGACATCACACATACTTTATCTGTGACACCAGTTGCATTCTATAACATCACATCTTCTCCTTAAGTCTTCACACTACTGTACTTATGACGGCACAACCTCTATGTATGAAACCACATCCAGTATGTAGTGCAATATACACCCTATACATGTGACATCACAGCAAATAATCTGTGTCATCACACCCACTCTATTGTCCACGTCACACCTACTCTTTGTATGACATCACACTCTGCGTATGTATAGCATCATTGCACTGTGGAAGACATCACATCCTCCCGTTTCGACATCAAACCACCATTTCTAAGACATCACACACAGTATATTTGACATTATATCCACAGTATCTCTGTCATCACATCCACTGTATTGATGATATCACAGCAAGTGTACATGTGAGATCTCATCTGCTATATATGATGACATCATATCCATTGTATACAATACATATTCACTAGTTTTGTTGCTTCACAACCACTGTATCTGTGTTTCACACCCACTCTTTCCATCTTATCACACCCTTTGTGTGTATTACATTACACTGCTGTTTGCATACCATCATAAACACTATAAGGCATCACATCCACATTTTATAATATGACACCACATTATTTATGACATCGCATGCACTGTACTCATGACTTCATTCCAAATAGATCTGACATTGCATCCACAGTATCTGTGTCATCTCAAACACTCTAATGATGATCTCATACCAACTGTACTGATGACATCACACCCATTTTATACATGTCATCTTACACACTATACATATCGTGGCATCCACTCTTTATGACTTCACACCTTTGCAGTCATCACATTACCTCCATTGCATTCGTGGCATCACAGACACTATAGATGAGGTCACACACCTGACAACACAAACGTTATATTTGCCATCTCACACATTGTATCTTAGATTACATCCACTGTATCTGTGTCCTCAAAACCAGTGTATCAATGATTCCACACCCACTCTCTGGAAGATATCTCACACAGTCTATGTATGACAGCACATTCAGGATAAATGACATGACATAAACTCTTTATGACATCACAGCCCTATATGTATGACATCACAGCTAGTATATTTATGACATCATATCCAGTATATATGACATCACATATACTGCTTTCATGACAATGCAACGTCTATACCTGACATCTCACCCACTATATTTGATATCACTGCCACTGAATTTGTGCCATTCACACAGATGACACACACGTGTGTATCGATGTACCTCTGTGTCGATGATATCACAACAAGTATGTAAGTCATGACTAGGCACACATATGACATCATACACATTCTACATGACATCACATTCACACTTTATGACATCAATAATCAGTATTTATGACATCACAAACACTGCATTAATGACATCAGATCCCCTCTATATGACATCACATCCACGGTTTATGACATCTCATCCCCTATACCTGTGACATCACAGCCACTCCATCTCTCCCATCACATCCACTATGGTTCTGAATACACATGCGTTATATTTGACATGAAACACACCGTGTAAAGACAATACAACTACTCTATCTGACCGCATTACCTCCATAATCTGTATCAGTGTGATGACACCCACTCTATCAATTATATAACACACACTGTATGTAGGACACCACACATACTGTATGTATCGAACAATATGCAGTGTACACGACATCACACCCACGTTGGGTGACATGAAGTCACTCTATTCATGACATAAAATCTTCTTTTTCTCACATCACACCGTTTATATTTGATAGCACATCCACTGTACCTGTGTCATCACACACAGTTTATCGACCATATAACCCCCATTGTATGTGTGATACCACAGCCACAAAGTCTGCGACATCTTACGAACTACATATGACATCACATCCACTCTGTATGATATCACACCACTCTATGACATCACACCCACTGTTCTCATGTCATCAACCCAGTATATCTGACATCACGTCCACTGTACCTGGGTCATTACTGAGTATATTCATTATACCACACACGCATTATGTGTGATATCAACCCCCTATATATATGACATCCTATGATTAATTTGTGACATAACACCCACTCTTTATGACATCACAAGTATGTATTCATGACACAACACCCACTCGATTCATGACACCACACCCACTGTATATGACATCACATACACTCTACTTGTGACATCACAGCCACTGTAATTATGACAAGAGACTTACTATGCTTTAGACATCATACTCCGTACAAATAACATCTCACTTGCTATATGAATGGGAACACTACCACTCTATCCGATGTCATGGCACACACTACATTTAGGACATCATATTCACTATATACGTTCTCACCCACACTGTGTGTATGACTACACAAGCTCTGTGTCTGTCTTGAAACCCGTTCTAACTGCCATCATATCCACTGTATATGTCAGAACACCCACTTTGTCAATGACATCACACCAACTATGAAAGAGATCACAGGTGGCATATATATGCCATCAGAGACACTACACATGACATCATATCCACACTCTATGAAAACAATACACAGTATTTATGACATCACATGCACTGTAATCATGTCATCACACGCATTGTATACGATATGACATTCATCTAATGTGTATGATATCACAGTCCCTATATAAATGACATCATACAATGACTCTATCGATGACATCACACACTATACCTTTACGACTTATCAACTTTATATGGCATTACACACAGTGTTATGAGAACAGAACCATTGTGTACTTCACAGACACCATATCTGATATCACACCCACTGTATCTGTGTCATCTCAGCAAACGTATCAATATTATCAATCCCAGGGAATGTATGACATCACGTCCACTATATGTATGAAATCATACGTAATACCTATGACATCACATCCACTTATTATGACGTTACCCCACTTTATTTATGACATCACGTCCACTATATCTGACCTCACATCAACTGGATCTGTGTCGTCACACCCAGTCTATCGATGATATCACAACCAATATATATATGATATCACATCCATTATACATGTGATATCCTATGTACTATATTTATGACATCACACCCACTCTGTATAACATCACAATAATCTGTGTTGCTGACACCACACGTGGTCTATGTATGATATTATTTGCACTGTAGATGGCATCACATTCTCTTTATAACAGCAAACCACAGTTTTTATGATGTCACATCCACTTCAGACATGACGTCACATGTACAGTATGAGACAGCACACCCACTCTATCCTGGCCATCAAAACCTCTCCACTGATATCGCACACACTTTTATGTGACATCACACACACTCTACGTGTGACATCAGTTGCACTCTATAATATCACATCTACTCCTTAAGTCTTCACACTACTGTACTTATGAAGTCACAACCTCTATATATGAAACCACATTCAGTATGTAGGGCAATATATACCCTATACATGTGACATCACAGCAATTAATCTGTGTCCTCATACCGACTGTATTGACCGCGTCACACCTACTCTTTGTATGACATCACACTCTGCGTATGTATAGCACTTTGCACTGCAGAAGACATCACATCCTCACGTTACGACATCAAACCACCATTTCTAAGGCATCACAAACAGTATATTTGACATCATATACAGTATCTCTGTCATCACATCCACTGTATTGATGATATTACAACAAGTTAATCTATGAGATCTCATCCGCTGTATATGATGACATCATATCCATTGTATACAATACATATTCACTAGTTTTGTTACCTCACAACCACTGTATCTGTGTCTCACACCCACACTTTCCATCTTTACACACCCTTTGTATGTATGACATCACACCCCTGTTTGCGTGCCATCATAAACACTATTTAAGGCATCACATCCACGTTTTATGACATGACTCCACATTATTTATGACTTCGCATGCACTGAACTCATGACATCACTCCAAATATATCTGACATTGCATCCACTGTATCTGTGTCATCACAAGCACTCTAATGATGATCTCAGACCAACTGTACATATGACATCACATCCATTTTATGTATGACATCTAACGCACTATACATAACGTCACATCCACTCTTTATGACTTCACACCATGGCACTCATCATATTACCTCATTGCATTCGTGGCATCACAGACAGTATATATGAGATCACACACATGACAACACAAACGTTATATCTGCCATCTTACCCATTGTTTCTGAGACTACATCCACTGTATCTGTGTCCTCAAACCCAGTGTATCAATGATACCACACCTACACTCTGGACCGTATCACACACACTCTATATATGACAGCACATTCAGGATGAATAACATGACATAAACCCTTTATGACATCACAGACCTATATGTATGACATCACAGCTAGTATATTTATGACATCATATCCAATATATATGATATCTCACATACTGCTTTCATGACAATGCAACGTCTATACCTGATATCTCACCAACTATATTTGACATCACAGCCACTGTATTTGTGCCATCACACAGATGACACACACGTGTGTATCGATGTACCTCTGTGTCGATGACATCACAACAAGCATGTAAGTCATGACACAGCACACATATGGCATCATACACATTCTACATGACATCACATTCACACTTTATGACATCAATAATCTGTATTATGACATCACAAACGCTGCATTTATGACATCAGATCCCCTCTATATAACATCACATCCACGGTTTATGACATCTCATCCTCTATACCTGTGACATCACAGCCACTCCATCTGCACCATCACATCCACTATGGTTCTGAATTCCTATCCACTATATTTGACATGAAACACACCGTGTTAAGACAAGACAAACACTCTATCTGACAGCATAAACTCCATAATCTGTATCAGTGTGATGACACCCACACTATCGATTATATAACACACACTGTATGTAGGTAACCACACATTCTACATGTTTCGAACAGTATGCAGTATATACGACATCATACCCACGCTGGGTGACATCAGGGCACTCTATTCATGACATCAAATCTTCTTTATCTCACATCACACCCTTTATATCTGGCAGTACATCCACTGTACCTGTGTCATCACACACAGTTTATCGATCATATAACCCCCATTGTATGTATGATACCAGAGCCACAATGTCTATGACAACTTATGAACTTCATAAGACATCACATCCACTCTGTATGATATCACACCACTCTATGATATCATACCCACTGTTCTCATGTCATCAACCCAGTATATCTGACATTCACGTCCACTGTACCTGGGTCATTACTAAGTTTATTGATTATACCACACCAGCATTATATGTGATATAAAGCCCACTGTATGTATGACATCCTATGATTAATTTGTTACATAACACCCACTCTTTATGACATCATAAGTATGTATTCATGTCAACACACACACTTAATTCTTGACACCACACTAACTGTATATGACATCACATACACTGTACTTGTGACATCACAGCCACTGTAATTATGACAAGAGACTTACTATGCTTAAGACACCATACTCCATACAAATAACATCTCACTTGGTATATGAATGGGAACACTAAAACTCTATCCGATGTCATGGCACATACTACGTTTAGGACATCATATCCACTATATACGTTCTCACCCACACTGTGTGTATGACTACACAAGCTCTGTGTCTGTCTTGAAACCAGTTCTAACTGCCACCATATCCACTGTATATGTCATCACACCACTTTTTCAATCACATCACACCAACTATGTAAGAGATCACAGATGGCATATGTATGCCCACAGATGCACTACACATGACATCATATCCACACTCTATGACAAAAATCCACAGTATTTATGACGGCACATGCACTGTATTCATGACATCTCACGCATTATATACGATATGACATTTCATCTACTGTGTATGATATCACAGTCCCTATATAAGTGACATCATACAATGACTCTATCTATGACGTCACACATTCTACCTTTACGACTTATCCACTTTACATGGCATCACACACAGTGTTATGCGAACAGAACCATTGTGTACTTCACAGATATCATATCTGATATCAAAAACACTGTATCTGTGTCATCACAGCAAATGTATCAATTTTATTAATCCCAGGGTATGTATGACATCACCTCCACTATATGTATGAAATCATATGTAATACCTATGACATTACATGCATTCTTTACGACACCACACCACTTTACTTATGACATCACGTCCACTATATCTGACCTCACATCAACTGGATCTGTGTCGTCACACCCAGTCTATCGATGATATCACAACCAATATATATATGATATCACATCCATTATACTTGTGATATCCTATGTACTATATTTATGACATCACACCCACTCTGTATAACATCACAATAATCTGTGTTGCTGACACCACACGTGGCCTATGTATGATATTATTTGCACTGTAGATGGCATCACATTCTCTTTATAACAGCAAACCACAGTTTTTATGATGTCACATCCACTTCAGACATGACGTCACACGTACAGTATGAGACAGCACACCCACTCTATTGCCATCAAAACCTCTCCACTGATATCACACACACTTTTATGTGACATCACACACACTCTACGTGTGACATCAGTTGAACTCTATAATATCACATCTACTCCTTAAGTCTTTACACTTCTGTACTTAGGACTTCACAACGTCTAAATATGAAACCACATACAGTATGTAGGGCAATACACACCCTATACATGTGACATCACAGCAACTAATCTGTGTCCTCACACCGTCTGTATTGACCGCGTCACACCTACTCTTTGTATGACATCAAACTCTGCGTATGAATAGCATCTTTGCACTGTAGAAGACATCACATCCACGTTATGACATCAAACCACCATTTCTAAGGCATCACACACAGTATATTTGACAACATATACAGTATCTCTGTCATCACAACAGCTCTATTGATGATATCACAACAAGTTTATCTTTGAGATCTCATCCGCTGTATTTGATGACATCATATCCATTGTATACAATACATATTCAATAGTTTTGTTACCTCACAACCACTGTATCTGTGTCTCACACCAACACTTTCCATCTTATCAAACCCTTTGTAAGTATGACATCACACCACTGTTTGCATGCCATCATAAACACTATTTAAGGCATCACATCCACATTTTATGACATGACACCACATTATTTATGACTTCGCATGCACTCTACACATGACATCACTCCAAATATATCTGACATTGCATCCACTGTATCTCTGTCACCACAAGCACTCTAACTATAATCTCAGACCAACTGTACGTATGACATCACAACCATTTTATGTATGACATCTAACACACTATATATAACGTCACATCCACTCTTTATGACTTCACACCATGGCACTCATCGCATTAACTCCATTGCATTCGTGGCATCACAGACAGTATATATGAGATCACACACAAGACAACACAAACGTTATATCTGCCATCTCACCCATTGTATCTGAGACTACATCCACTGTATCTGTGTCCTCAAACCCAGTGTATCAATGATACCACACCCACTCTCTGGACCATATCACACACACTCTATGTATGACAGCAAATTCAGGATGAATGACATGACATAAACTCTTTATGACATCACAGCTCTATATGTATGATATCACACCTAGTATATTTATGACATCATATCCAATATATATGATAACTCACATACTGCTTTCATGACAATGCAACGTCTATACCTGACATGTCACCCACTATATTTGACACCACAGCCACTGTATTTGTGCCATCACACAGATGACACACACGTGTGTATCGATGTACCTCTGTGTCGATGACATCACAACAAGTATTTAAGTCATGACACGGCACACATATGGCATCATACACATTCTACATGACATCACATTCACACTTTATGACATCAATAATCTGTATTATGACATCACAAATGCTGCATTTATGACATCAGATCCACTCTATATGACATCACATCCACGGTTTATGACATCTCATCCCCTATACCTGTGACATCACAGCCACTCCATCTGTACCATCACATCCACTATGGTTCTGAATTTCTATCCACTATATTTGACATGAAACACACAGTGTTAAGACAATACAACCACTCTATCTGACAGCATAAACTCCATAATCTGTATCAGTGTGATGACACACCCACTCTATCGATGATATAACACACACTGTATGTAGGACACCACACATACTACATGTATTGAACAATATGCAGTATATACGACATCACACCCACGCTGGGTGACATCAAGTCACTCTATTCATGACATCAAATCTTCTTTATCTCACATCACACCCTTTATATCTGACAGTACATCCACGGTACCTGTGTCTTCACACGCAGATTATCGATCATATAACCCCCATTGCATGTATGATACCACAGCCACAATGTCTATGACAATTTGTGAACTTCATATGACATCACATCCACTCTCTATGTTATCACAACACTCTGTGACATCAAACCCACTGTTCTCATGTCATCAACCCAGTATATCTGACATCACGTCCACTGTACCTGGGTCATTACTGAGTATATTGATTATACCACACCAGAATTATGTGTGATATCAACCCCACTATATGTATGACATCCTATGATTAATTTGTTATATAACACCCACTATTTATGACATCACAATATGTATTCACGGCAACACACCCACTCGATTCATGACACCACACCCACTGTATATGACATCACATACACTGTACCTGTGACATCACAGCCACTGTAATTATGACAAGAGACTTACTATGCTTTAGACACCATACTCCGTACAAACAACATCTCACTTGGTATATGAAAGGGAATACTTACACTGTATCCGATACCATGGCACATTCTACATTTAGGACATCCTATCCACTATATACGTTTTGACCCACACTGTGTGTATGACTACACAAGCTCTGTGTCTGTCTTGAAACCCGTTCTAACTGCCATCAATCCACTCTATATGTCATCACACCCACTTTGTCAACGACATAACACCCACTATGTAAGAGATCACAGGTGGCATATGTCTGCCGTCAGATGCACTAAACATGACATCATATCCACACTCTATGACAACAATCCACAGTATTTATGACATCACATGCACTCTATTCATGACATCACACGCATTATATACGATATGACATTTCATCTACTGTGTATGATATCACAGTCCCTATATAAGTGACATCATACAATGACTCTATCGATGACGTCACACACTCTACCTTTACGACTGATCTACTTTATATGGCATCACACACAGTGTTATGAGAACAGAACCATTGTGTTCTTCACTGACACCATATCTGATATCACACGCAAAGTATCTGTGTCATCACAGCAAATGTATCAGTTTTATCAATCCCAGGGTATGTATGACATCACCTGCACTATATGTATGAAATCATATGTAAAACCTATGACATCACATCCACTCTTTACTACATCACACCACTTTATTTATGACATCACGTCCACTATATCTGACCTCACATCAACTCTATATGTGTCATCACACCCAGTCTATCGATGATATCACAACCATTATATATATATGATATCACATCCAGTATACGTGTGACATCCTATGCACTATATTTATGACATCACACCCACACTGTATAACATCACAACAGTCTGTGTTGCTGACACCACACTCGGCCTATGTATGATATCATTTGCACTGTAGATGGCATCACATCCTCTTTATAAGAGGAAACCACAGTATTTATGATGTCACATCCACTTCAGACATGACGACAAACCCACTATATGAAAGAGCACACCCACTCTATCCTGCCATCAAAACCTCTCCACTGATATCACACCCACTTTTATGTGACATCACACCCAGTCTACGTGTGACATTAGTTGCACTCTATTATATCACATCTACTCCTTAAGTCTTCACACTACTGTACTTAGGACGTCACAACCTATATATGAAACCACATACAGTATGTAGGGCAATATATACCCTATTCATGTGACATCACAGCAATTAATCTGTGTCCTCACACCGACTCTATTGACCACGTCACACCTACTCTTTGTATGACATCACACCCTGCGTATGCATAGCATCTTTGCACTGTAGAAGACATCACATCCTCAAGTTACGACATCAAAACACCATTTCTAAGGCATCACACACAGTATATTTGACATCATATACAGTATCTCTGTCATCACATCCACTGTATTGATGTTACACAACAAGTTTATCTATGAGACCTCATCTGCTGTATTTGATGACATCATATCCATTGTATACAATTCATATTCACTTGTTTTGTTACCTCACATCCACTGTATCTGTGTCTCCCACCAACACTTTCCATCTTATCACACCCTTTGTATGTATGACATCACACCCCTGTTTGCGTGCCATCATAAATACTATTTAAGGCATCACATCCACATTTTATGACATGACACCACATTATTTATGACTTCGCATGCACTGTACTCATGACATCACTCCAAATATATCTGACATTGCATCCACTGTATCTGTGTTACCACAACCACTCTAATGATGATCTCAGACCAACTGTACGTATGACATAACACCCATTTTATGTATGACATCTAATGCACTATACATAACGTCACATCCACCCTTTATGACTTCACACCATGGCACTCATCGCATTACCTCCATTGCATTCGTGTCATCACAGACACTATATATGAGATCACACACATGAAAACACAAACGTTATATCTGCCATCTCACTCATTGTATCTGAGACTACATCCACTGTATCTGTGTCCTCAAACGCAGTGTATCAATGATACCACACCCACTCTCTGGACCATATCACACACACTCTATGTAGGACAGCACATTCAGGATGAAGGACATGATATAAACTCTTTATGACATCACAGCCCTATATGTATGACATCACAGCTAGTATATTTATGACATCATATCCAATATATATGATAACTCACGTACTGCTTTCATGACAATGCAACGTCTATACCTGACATCTCACCCACTATATTTGACACCACCGCCACTGTATTTGTGCCATCACACAGATTACACACACGTATGTATCGATGTACCTCTGTGTCGATGACATCACAACAAGTATGCAAGTCATGACACGGCACACATATGGCAACATACACATTCTACATGACATCACATTCACACTTTATGACATCAATAATCAGTATTTATGACATCACAAACGCTGCATTTATTACATCAGATCCCCTCTATATGACATCACATCCACGGTATATGACATCTCATCCCCTATACCTGTGACATCACAGCCACTCCATCCGTACCATCACATCCACTATGGTTCCGAATTCCTATCCACTATATTTGACATGAAATACACCGTGTTAGGACAATTCAACCACTCTATCTGACAGCATAACCTCCATAATCTGCATCAGTGTGATGACACCCACTCTATCAATGATATAACACACACTGTATGCAGGACACCACACATACTACATGTATCGAACAATAGGCACTATATACGACATCACACCCACGCTGGGTGACATCAAGTCACTCTATTCATGACATCAAATCTTCTTTATCTCACATCACACCCTTTATATCTGACAGTACATCCACTGTACCTGTGTCTTCACACGCAGATTTTCGATCATATAACCCACATTGCATGTATGATACCACAGCCACAATATCTATGACAACTTGTGAACTTAATATGACATCACATCCACTCTCTATGTTATCACACCACTCTGTGACATCAAACCCACTGTTCTTATGTCATCAACCCAGTATATCTGACATCACTTCCACTGTACCTGGGTCATTACTGAGTAGATTGATTATACCACACCAGCATTATGTGTGATATCAACCCCACTATATGTATGACATCCTATGATTAATTCGTTACATAACACCCACTCTTTATGACATCACAATATATATTCACGGCAACACACCCACTTGATTCATGACACCACACCCACTGTATATGACATCACATACACTGTACCTGTGACATCACAGCCACTGTAATTATGACAAGAGACTTACTATGCTTTAGACATCATACTCCGTACAAATAACATCTCAGTTGGTATATGAATGGGAACACTAACACTGTATCCGATGTCATGGCCCATAATATATTTAGGACATCCTATTCACTATATACGTTCTCACCCACACTGTGTGTATGACTACACAAGCTCTGTGTGTGTCTTGAAACCCGTTCTAACTGCCATCATATCCACTCTATATGTCATCACACCCACTTTGTCAACGACATCACACCCACTATGTAAGAGATCACAGGTGGCATATGTCTGCCGTCAGATGCACTAAACATGACATCATATCCACACTCTATGACAACAATCCACAGTATTTATGACATCACATGCACTGTATTCATGACATCACACGCATTATATACGATATGACATTTCATCTACTGTGTATAATATCACAGTCCCTATATAAGTGAAATAATATAATGACTCTATGATGACGTCACACACTCTACCTTTACGACTGATCTACTTTATATGGCATCACACACAGTGTTATAAGAACAGAACCATTGTGTACTTCACAGACACAATATCTGATATCACACACAATGTATCTGTGTCATCACAGCAAATGTATCAGTTTTATCAATCCCAGTGTATGTATGACATCACCTCCACTATATGTATGAAATCATATGTAATACCTATGACATCACATCCACTCTTTACGACATCACACCATTTTATTTATAACATCACGTCCACTATATCTGACCTCACATCAATTGTATCTGTGTCGTCACACCCAGTCTATCGATGATATCACAACAATTATATATATGTGATATCACATCCAGTATACGTGCGACATCCTATGCACTATATTTATAACATCACACCCACACTGTATAACATCACAACAATCTGTGTTGCTGACACCACACTCGGCCTATGTATGATATGATTTGCACAGTAGATGGCATCACATCCTCTTTATAACAGCAAACCACAGTATTTATGATGTCACATCCACTTCAGACATGATGTCACACCCACTATATGAGACAGCACACCCACTCTATCCTTGCCATCAAAACCTATCCACTGATATCACACCCACTTTTATGTGACATCACACCCACTCTACCTGTGACATCAGGTGCACTCTATAATATCATATCTACTCCTTTAGTCTTCCCACTATTTTACTTAGGACGTCACAACCTTTATATATGAAACCACATCGAGGATGTAGGGCAATATATACCCTATACATGTGACATCACAGCAAATAATCTGTGTCCTCACACCAACTGTATTGACCGTGTCAGCCCTAGTCTTTGTATGACATCACACTCTGCGTATGTATAGCATGCTTGTACTGTAGAAGACATCACATCCTCACGTCACGACATCAAAGCACATTTCTAAGGCATCACACACAGTATATTTGACATCATATACAGTATCTCTGTCATCACATCCACTTTATTGATGATATCACAACAAGTTTATCTATGAGACCTCATCTGATGTATTTGATGACATCATATCCATTGTATACAATACATATTCACTAGTTTTGTTACCTCACAACCACTGTATCTGTGTCTCACACCAACTTTTTCCATCTTATCAAACTCTTTACAAGTATGACATCACACCCCTGTTTGCGTGCCATCATAAACACCATTTAAGGCATCACATCCGTATTTTATGACATGATACCACATTATTTATGACTTCGCATGCATTGTACTCATGACATCTCTCCAAATATATCTGGCATTGCATCCACTGTATCTGTGTCACCACAACGACTCTAATGATGATCTCAGAACAACTGTACATATGACATCACACCCATTTTATGTATGACCTCTAACGCACATCCACTCTTTATGACTTCACACCATGGCACACATTGCATTACCTCCATTGCATTCGTGGCATCACAAACACTATATATGAAATCACACACATGACAAAACAAACGTTATATCTGCCATCTCACTCATTGTATCTGAGACTTCATCCACTGTATCTGTGTGCTCAAACCCAGTGTATCAATGATACCACACCCACTCTCTGGACCATATCAAACAAAATCTATGTATAACAGCACATTCAGGATGAATGATATGGTATAAATTCTTTATGACATAACAGCCCTATATGTATGACATCACAGCTAGTATATTTATGACATCATATCCAATATATATGATATCTCACATACTGCTTTCATGACAATGCAAAGTCTATACCTGACATCTCTCTCACTATATTTGACATCACAGCCACTGTATTTGTGCCATCAAACAGATGACACACACGTGTGTATTGATGTACCTCTGTTTCGATGACATCTCAACAAATATGGAAGTCAAGACACGGCACACATATGGCATCATACACATTCTACATGACATCACATTCACACTTTATGACATCAATAATCAGTATTTATAACATCACAAACACTGCATTTATGACATCAGATCCCCTCTATATGACATAACATCCACGGTTTATGACATCTCATCCCCTATCCCTGTGACATCACAGCCTCTCCATCTGTACCATCACATCCACTATGGTTCTGAATTTCTATCCGCTATATTTGACATGAAACACACCGTGTTAAGACAATACAACCACTATATCTGACAGCATAAACTCCATAATCTGTATCAGTGTGATGACACCCACTCTATCGTTGATATAACACACACTGTATGTAGGACACCACACATACTACATGTATCGAACAATATGCAGTATATATGATATCACACCCACGCTGGGTGACAACAAGTCACTCTATACATGACATCAAATCTTATTTTTATCTCACATTACACCCTTTATATCTGACAGTACATCCACTGTACCTGTGCCATAACATGCAGATTATCGATCATATAACCACCATTGCATGTATGATACCACAGCCACAATGTCTATGAAAACTTGTGAACTTCATATGACATCACATTCACTCTCTATGTTATCACACCACTCTAGGACATCAATCCCACTGTTCTCATGTCATCAACCCAGTATATCTGACATCACGTCCACTGTACCTGGGCCATTACTGAGTATATTGATTATACCACACCAGCATTATGTGTGATATCAACCCCACTATATGTATAACATCCTATGATTAATTTGTTACATAACACCCACTCTTTATGACATCACCATATGTATTCACGGCAACACACCCACTCGACTCATGACACCACACCCACTGTATATGACATCTCATACACTGTATTTGTGACATCACAGCCACTGTAATTATGACAAGAGACTTACTATGCTTTAGACACCATACACCGTACAAATAACATCTCAGTTGGTATATGAATGGGAACACTACCACTGTATCCGATGGCATGGCACATACTACATTTAGGACATCCTATCCACTATATACGTTCTCACCCACACTGTGTGCATGACTACACAAGATCTGTGTCTGTCTTGAAACCTGTTCTAACTGCCATCATATCCACTGTACATGTCATCACACCCACTTTGTCAACGACAACACTCCAACTATGTAAGAGGTCAGAGGTGGCATATGTATGCCGTCACATGTACTAAACATGAGATAATATCAACACTCTATGACAACAATCCACAGTATTTATGACATCACATGCACTGTATTCATGACATCACACGCATTATATACGATATGATATTTCATCTACTGTGTATGATATCACAGTCCCTATATAAGTGACATCATACAATGACTCTATCGATGACGACACACACTCTACCTTTACGACTGATCTACTTTATATGGCATCACACACAGTGTTATGAGAACAGAACCATTGTGTACTTCACAGACACCATATCTGATATCACACCCACTGTATCTGTGTCATCACAGCAAATGTATCAATTTTATCCATCCCAGGGTATGTATGACATCAACACCACGATATGTATGAAATCATATATAATACCTATGACATCACATCCACTCTTTACGACATCACACCATTTTATTTATGACATCATGTCCACTATATCTGACCTCACATAAACTGGATCTGTGTCGTCACACCCAGTCTATCGATGATATCACAACCAATATATATATATATATATAATCTCACATCCAGTATACGTGTGACATCCTATGCACTATATTTATGACATCACACCCACACTGTATAACATCACAACAATCTGTGTTGCTGACACCACACTCGGCCTATGTATGATATCATTTGCACGGTAGATGGCATCACATCCTCTTTATAACAGCAAACCACAGTATTTATGATGTCACATCCACTTCAGACATGATGTCACACCCACTATATGAGACAGCACACCCACTCTATCCTTGCCATCAAAACCTATCCACTGATATCACACCCACTTTTATGTGACATCACACCCACTCTACGTGTGACATCAGGTGCACTCTATATTATCACATCTACTCCTTAAGTCTTCACACTATTGTACTTAGGACGTCACAACCTCTATATATGAAACCACATCCAGTATGTAGGGCAATATATACCCTATACATGTGACATCACAGCAAATAGTCTGTGTCCTCACACCGACTCTATTGACCACGTCACACCTACTCTTTGTATGACATCACACCCTGCGTATGCATAGCATCTTTGCACTGTAGAAGACATCACATCCTCAAGTTACGACATCAAAACACCATTTCTAAGGCATCACACACAGTATATTTGACATCATATACAGTATCTCTGTCATCACATCCACTGTATTGATGTTATCACAACAAGTTTATCTATGAGACTCATCTGCTGTATTTGATGACATCATATCCATTGTATACAATTCATATTCACTTGTTTTGTTACCTCACATCCACTGTATCTGTGTCTCCCACCAACACTTTCCATCTTATCACACTCTTTGTATGTATGACATCACACCCCTGTTTGCGTGCCATCATAAATACTATTTAAGGCATCACATCCACATTTTATGACATGACACCACATTATTTATGACTTCGCATGCACTGTACTCATGACATCACTCCAAATATATCTGACATTGCATCCACTGTATCTGTGTTACCACAACCACTCTAATGATGATCTCAGACCAACTGTACATATGACATAACACCCATTTTATGTATGACATCTAATGCACTATACATAACGTCACATCCACCCTTTATGACTTCACACCATGGCACTCATTGCATTACCTCCATTGCATTCGTGTCATCACAGACACTATATATGAGATCACACACATGAAAACACAAACGTTATATCTGCCATCTCACTCATTGTTTCTGAGACTACATCCACTGTATCTGTGTCCTCAAACGCAGTGTATCAATGATACCACACCCACTCTCTGGACCATATCACACACACTCTATGTAGGACAGCACATTCAGGATGAAGGACATGATATAAACTCTTTATGACATCACAGCCCTATATGTATGACATCACAGCTAGTATATTTATGACATCATATCCAATATATATGATAACTCACGTACTGCTTTCATGACAATGCAACGTCTATACCTGACATCTCACCCACTATATTTGACACCACCGCCACTGTATTTGTGCCATCACACAGATGACACACACACGTATGTATCGATGTACCTCTGTGTCGATGACATCACAACAAGTATGCAAGTCATGACACGGCACACATATGGCAACATACACATTCTACATGACATCACATTCACACTTTATGATCATCAATAATCAGTATTTATGACATCACAAACGCTGCATTTATTACATCAGATCCCCTCTATATGACATCACATCCACGGTATATGACATCTCATCCCCTATACCTGTGACATCACAGCCACTCCATCCGTACCATCACATCCACTATGGTTCCGAATTCCTATCCACTATATTTGACATGAAATACACCGTGTTAGGACAATTCAACCACTCTATCTGACAGCATAACTCCATAATCTGCATCAGTGTGATGACACCCACTCTATCAATGATATAACACACACTGTATGCAGGACACCACACATACTACATGTATCGAACAATATGCACTATATATACGACATCACACCCACGCTGGGTGACATCAAGTCACTCTATTCATGACATCAAATCTTCTTTATCTCACATCACACCCTTTATATCTGACAGTACATCCACTGTACCTGTGTCTTCACACGCAGATTTTCGATCATATAAACCCACATTGCATGTATGATACCACAGCCACAATATCTATGACAACTTGTGAACTTAATATGACATCACATCCACTCTCTATGTTATCACACCACTCTGTGACATCAAACCCACTGTTCTTATGTCATCAACCCAGTATATCTGACATCACTTCCACTGTACCTGGGTCATTACTGAGTATATTGATTATACCACACCAGCATTATGTGTGATATCAACCCCACTATATGTATGACATCCTATGATTAATTCGTTACATAACACCCACTCTTTATGACATCACAATATATATTCACGGCAACACACCCACTTGATTCATGACACCACACCCACTGTATATGACATCACATACACTGTACCTGTGACATCACAGCCACTGTAATTATGACAAGAGACTTACTATGCTTTAGACATCATACTCCGTACAAATAACATCTCAGTTGGTATATGAATGGGAACACTAACACTGTATCCGATGTCATGGCCCATAATATATTTAGGACATCCTATTCACTATATACGTTCTCACCCACACTGTGTGTATGACTACACAAGCTCTGTGTGTGTCTTGAAACCCGTTCTAACTGCCATCATATCCACTCTATATGTCATCACACCCACTTTGTCAACGACATCACACCCACTATGTAAGAGATCACAGGTGGCATATGTCTGCCGTCAGATGCACTAAACATGACATCATATCCACACTCTATGACAACAATCCACAGTATTTATGACATCACATGCACTGTATTCATGACATCACACGCATTATATACGATATGACATTTCATCTACTGTGTATGATATCACAGTCCCTATATAAGTGACATCATACAATGACTCTATCGATGACGTCACACACTCTACCTTTACGACTGATCTACTTTATATGGCATCACACACAGTGTTATAAGAACAGAACCATTGTGTACTTCACAGACACAATATCTGATATCACACACAATGTATCTGTGTCATCACAGCAAATGTATCATTTTATCAATCCCAGTGTATGTATGACATCACCTCCACTATATGTATGAAATCATATGTAATACCTATGACATCACATCCACTCTTTACGACATCACACCATTTTATTTATAACATCACGTCCACTATATCTGACCTCACATCAATTGTATCTGTGTCGTCACACCCAGTCTATCGATGATATCACAACAATTATATATATATGTGATATCACATCCAGTATACGTGTGACATCCTATGCACTATATTTATAACATCACACCCACACTGTATAACATCACAACAATCTGTGTTGCTGACACCACACTCGGCCTATGTATGATATGATTTGCACAGTAGATGGCATCACATCCTCTTTATAACAGCAAACCACAGTATTTATGATGTCACATCCACTTCAGACATGATGTCACACCCACTATATGAGACAGCGCACCCACTCTATCCTTGCCATCAAAACCTATCCACTGATATCACACCCACTTTTATGTGACATCACACCCACTCTACCTGTGACATCAGGTGCACTCTATAATATCATATCTACTCCTTTAGTCTTCCCACTACTTTTACTTAGGACGTCACAACCTTTATATATGAAACCACATCGAGGATGTAGGGCAATATATACCCTATACATGTGACATCACAGCAAATAATCTGTGTCCTCACACCAACTGTATTGACCGTGTCACCCTAGTCTTTGTATGACATCACACTCTGCGTATGTATAGCATGCTTTGTACTGTAGAAGACATCACATCCTCACGTCACGACATCAAAGCACATTTCTAAGGCATCACACACAGTATATTTGACATCATATACAGTATCTCTGTCATCACATCCACTTTATTGATGATATCACAACAAGTTTATCTATGAGACCTCATCTGATGTATTTGATGACATCATATCCATTGTATACAATACATATTCACTAGTTTTGTTACCTCACAACCACTGTATCTGTGTCTCACACCAACTTTTTCCATCTTATCAAACTCTTTGTAAGTATGACATCACACCCCTGTTTGCGTGCCATCATAAACACCATTTAAGGCATCACATCCGTATTTTATGACATGATACCACATTATTTATGACTTCGCATGCATTGTACTCATGACATCTCTCCAAATATATCTGGCATTGCATCCACTGTATCTGTGTCACCACAACGACTCTAATGATGATCTCAGACCAACTGTACATATGACATCACACCCATTTTATGTATGACCTCTAACGCACATCCACTCTTTATGACTTCACACCATGGCACACATTGCATTACCTCCATTGCATTCGTGGCATCACAGACACTATATATGAAATCACACACATGACAACACAAACGTTATATCTGCCATCTCACTCATTGTATCTGAGACTTCATCCACTGTATCTGTGTGCTCAAACCCAGTGTATCAATGATACCACACCCACTCTCTGGACCATATCAAACAAAATCTATGTATGACAGCACATTCAGGATGAATGACATGACATAAATTCTTTATGACATAACAGCCCTATATGTATGACATCACAGCTAGTATATTTATGACATCATATCCAATATATATGATATCTCACATACTGCTTTCATGACAATGCAAAGTCTATACCTGACATCTCTCTCACTATATTTGACATCACAGCCACTGTATTTGTGCCATCACACAGATGACACACACGTGTGTATTGATGTACCTCTGTTTCGATGACATCACAACAAATATGGAAGTCAAGACACGGCACACATATGGCATCATACACATTCTACATGACATCACATTCACACTTTATGACATCAATAATCAGTATTTATAACATCACAAACACTGCATTTATGACATCAGATCCCCTCTATATGACATCACATCCACGGTTTATGACATCTCATCCCCTATCCCTGTGACATCACAGCCACTCCATCTGTACCATCACATCCACTATGGTTCTGAATTTCTATCCACTATATTTGACATGAAACACACCGTGTTAAGACAATACAACCACTCTATATCTGACAGCATAAACCTCCATAATCTGTATCAGTGTGATGACACCCACTCTATCAATGATATAACACACACTGTATGTAGGACACACACATACTATATGTATCGAAACAATATGCAGTATATATGATATCACACCCACGCTGGGTGACACAAGTCACTCTATACATGACATCAAATCTTATTTATCTCACATCACACCCTTTATATCTGACAGTACATCCACTGTTACCTGTGCCATCACACATGCAGATTATCGATCATATAACCCCATTGCATGTATGATACCACAGCCACAATGTCTATGAAAACTTGTGAACTTCATATGACATCACATTCACTCTCTATGTTATCACACCACTCTAGGACATCAATCCCACTGTTCTCATGTCATCAACCCAGTATATCTGACATCACGTCCACTGTACCTGGGTCATTACTGAGTATATTGATTATACCACACCAGCATTATGTGTGATATCAACCCCACTATATGTATAACATCCTATGATTAATTTGTTACATAACACCCACTCTTTATGACATCACCATATGTATTCACGGCAACACACCCACTCGATTCATGACACCACACCCACTGTATATGACATCTCATACACTGTATTTGTGACATCACAGCCACTGTAATTATGACAAGAGACTTACTATGCTTTAGACACCATACACCGTAAAATAACATCTCAGTTGGTATATGAATGGGAACACTACCACTGTATCCGATGTCATGGCACATACTACATTTAGGACATCCTATCCACTATATACGTTCTCACCCACACTGTGTGTATGACTACACAAGCTCTGTGTCTGTCTTGAAACCTGTTCTAACTGCCATCATATCCACTGTATATGTCATCACACCCACTTTGTCAACGACAACACACCAACTATGTAAGAGATCACAGGTGGCATATGTATGCCGTCAGATGCACTAAACATGACATCATATCAACACTCTATGACAACAATCCACAGTATTTATGACATCACATGCACTGTATTCATGACATCACACGCATTATATACGATATGACATTTCATCTACTGTGTATGATATCACAGTCCCTATATAAGTGACATCATACAATGACTCTATCGATGACACACACACTCTACCTTTACGACTATCTACTTTATATGGCATCACACACAGTGTTATGAGAACAGAACCATTGTGTACTTCACAGACACCATATCTGATATCACACCCACTGTATCTGTGTCATCACAGCAAATGTATCAATTTTATCCATCCCAGGGTATGTATGACATCACCACCACTATATGTATGAAATCATATATAATACCTATGACATCACATCCACTTTTACGACATCACACCATTTTATTTATGACATCACGTCCACTATATCTGACCTCACATCAACTGGATCTGTGTCGTTACACCCAGTCTATCGATGATATCACAACCATATATATATATATGATAATCTCACATCCAGTATACGTGTGACATCCTATGCACTATATTTATGACACATCACACCCACACTGTATAACATCACAACAATCTGTGTTGCTGACACCACACTCGGCCTATGTATGATATCATTTGCACGGTAGATGGCATCACATCCTCTTTATAACAGCAAACCACAGTATTTATGATGTCACATCCACTTCAGACATGATGTCACACCCACTATATGAGACAGCACACCCACTCTATCCTTGCCATCAAAACCTTTCCACTGATATCACACCCACTTTTATGTGACATCACACCCACTATATGTGTGACATCAGTTGCACTCTATATTATCACATCTACTCCTTAAGTCTTCACACTACTGTACTTATGACATCACAACTTCTATATATGAAACCACATCCAGTATGTAGGGCAATATATACCCTATACATGTGACATCACAGCAAATAATCTGTGTCCTCACACCGACAGTACCTATTGACCACGTCACACCTACTCTTTGTATGACATCACACACTGCGTATGTTTAGCATCTTTGCACTGTAGAAGACATCACATCCTCACGTTACGACATCAAATCACCATTTCTAAGGCATCACACACAGTATATTTGACATCATATCCACAGTATCTCTGTCATCACATCCACTGTATTGATGATATCACAACAAGTGTATCTATGAGATCTCATCTGCTGTATTATGATGACATCATATCCATTGTATACAATACATATTCACTAGTTTTGTTACCTCACAACCACTGTATCTGTGTCTCACACCCACTCTTTCCATCTTATCACACCTTTGTATGTATGACATCACACCCCTGTTTGCGTACCATCATAAACACTATTTAAGGCATCACATCCACATTTTATGACATGACACCACATTATTTATGACTTCGCATGCACTGTACTCATGACATCACTCCAAATATATCTGACATTGCATCCACTGTATCTGTGTCACCACAACCACTCTAATGATGATCTCAGACCAACTGTACATATGACATCACACCCATTTTATGTATGACATCTAGATGCACTATACATAACGTCACATCCACTCTTTATGACTTCACACCATGGCAGTCATTGCATTACCTCCATTGCATTCGTGGCATCACAGACACTATATATGAGATCACACACATGACAACACAAACGTTATATCTGCCATCTCACTCATTGTATCTGAGACTACATCCACTGTATCTGTGTCCTCAAAGCAGTGTATCAATGATACCACACCCCACTCTCTGGACCATATCACACACACTCTATGTATGACAGCACATTCAGGATGAATGACATGACATAAACTCTTTATGACATCACAGCCCTATATGTATGACATCACAGCTAGTATATTTATGACATCATATCCAATATATATGATATCACACATACTGCTTTCATGACAATGCAACGTCTATACCTGACATCTCACCCACTATATTTGACATCACTGCCACTGTATTTGTGCCATCACACAGATGACACACACGTATGTATCGATGTACCTCTGTGTCGATGACATCACAACAAGTATGTAAGTCATGACACTTGGCACACATATGGCATCATACACATTCTACATGACATCACATTCACACTTTTTGACATCAATGATCAGTATTTATGACATCACAAACACTGCATTCATGACATCAGATCCCCTCTATATGACATCACATCCACGGTTTATGACATCTCATCCCCTATACCTGTGACATCACAGCCACTCCATCTGTACCATCACATCCACTATGGTTCTGAATTCCTATCCACTATATTTGACATGAAACACACCGTGTTAAGACAATACAACCACTCTATCTGACAGCATAACCTCCATAATCTGTATCAGTGTGATGACACCCACTCTATCAATGATATAACACACACTGTATGTAGGACACCACACATACTATATGTATCGAAACAATATGCACTATATAAGACATCACACCCACGCTGGGTGACATCAAGTCACTCTATTCATGACATCAAATCTTCTTTATCTCACATCACACCCTTTATATCTGACAGCACATCCACTGTACCTGTGTCATCACACACAGATTTATCGATCATATATAACCCACATTGTATGTATGATACCACAGCCACAAATCTATGACATCTTATGAACTACATATGACATCACATCCACTCTGTATGATATCACACCACTCTATGACATCATACCCACTGTTCTCATGTCATCAACCCAGTATATCTGACATCATACATCCACTGTACCTGGGTCATTACTGAGTATATTGATTATATCACACCAGCATTATGTGTGATATCAACCCCACTATATGTATGACATCCTATGATTAATTTGTGACAAAACACCCACTCTTTATGACATCACAAGACTGTATTCATGGCAACACACCCACTCGATTCATGACACCACACCCACTGTATATGACATCACATACACTGTACTTGTGACATCACAGCCACTGTAATTATGACAAGACACCTACTATGCTTTAGACAACATACTCAGTAAAAATAACATCTCCTTGGTATATGAATGGGAACACTACCACTGTATCCGATGTCATGGCACATACTATGTTTAGGACATCACATCCACTATATACGTTCTCACCCACACTGTGTGTATGACAACACAAGCTCTATGTCTGTCTTGAAACCCGTTCTAACTGCCATCACATCCACTCTATATGTCATCCCACCCACTTTGTCGACGCCATCACACCAACTATGTAAGAGATCACAGGTGGAATATGTATGCCTTCAGATGCACTACACATGACATCATATCCACACTCTATGACAACTATCCTCAGTATTTATGACATCACACGCACTGTATTCATGACATCACACGCATTATATATGATATGACATTTCATCTATTGTGTATGATATCACAGTCACTATATAAGTGACATCATACAATGACCCTATCTATGACATCACACACTCTACCTTTACGACCTATCTACTTTATATGGCATCACACACAGTGTTATAGGAACAGAACCATTGTGTACTTCACAGACACCATATCTGATAACACACCCACTGTATCTGTGTCATCACAGCAAATGTATAAATTTTATCAAACCCAGTGTATGTATGACATCACCTCCACTATATGTATGAAATCATATGTAATACCTATGACATCACATCCAATTTTACGACATCACAACACCTTATTTATGACATCACGTGCACTATATGTAACCTCACATCAACTGGATCTGTGTCGTTACACCCAGTCTATCGATGATATCACAACCAGTATATATATATGATATCACATCCAGTATACGTGTGACATCCTATGCACTATATTTATGACATCACACCAGCCCTGTATAACATCACAACCCTCTGTGTGGCTGACACCACACTCGGCCTATGTATGATATTATTTGCACTGTAGATGGCATCACATCCTCTTTATAACAGCAAACCACAGTATTTATGATGTCACATCCACTTCAGACATGACGTCACAACCACTATATGAGACAGCACAGCCACTTTATCTTTGCCATCCAAACCTTTCCACTGATATCACGCCCACTTTTATGTGACATCACACCCACTATATGTGTGACATCAGTTGCACTCTATAACATCACATCTACTCCTTAAGTCTTCACACTACTGTACTTATGACATCACAACTTCTATGTATGAAACCACATCCAGTATGTAGGGCAATATATACCCTATACATGTGACATCACAGCAAACAATCTGTGTCATCACACCGACAGTACCGACCACGTCACACCTACTCCTTGTATGACATCACACACTGCGTATGTTTAGCATCTTTGCACTGTGGAAGACATCACATCCTCACGTGACGACATCAATTCACCATTTCTAAGGCATCACGCACACTATATTTGACATCATATCCACAGTATCGTTTTCATCACATCCACTGTATTGATGATATCACAACAAGTGTATCTATGAGATCTCATCTGCTATATATGATGACATCATATCCATTGTATATGATACATATTCACTAGTTTTGTTACCTCACAACCACTGTATCTGTGTCTCACACCCACTCTTTCCATCTTATCACACCCTTTGTATGTATGACATCACACCCCTGTTTGCGTACCATCATGAACACTATTTAAGGCATCACATCCACATTTTATGACATGACACCACATTATTTATGACATCACATGCAGTGTACTCATGACATCACTCCAAATATATCTGACATTGCATCCACTGTATCTGCCTCATCACAACTACTCTAATGATGATCTCAGACCAACTGTACATATGACATCACACCCATTTTATGTATGACATCTGAGGCACTATAGAAAACGTCGAATCCACTCTTTATGACTTCACACCATTGCAGTCATTCCATTACCTCCATTGCATTCGTGGCATCACAGACACTATAAATGACATCACACACACAACAACACAACCGTTATATCTGCCATCTCACCCATTGTATCTGAGACTACATCCACTATATCTGTGTCCTCAAAGCCAGTGTATCAATGATTCCACACCCACTCTGTGGACCATATTACACACACTCTATGTATGACAGCACATTCAGGATGAATGACATGACATAAAATCTTTATGACATCACAGCCCTATATATTATGACATCATAGCTAGTATATTTATGACATCATATCCAATATATATGATATCACACATACTGCTTTCATGACAATGCAACGTCTATACCTGACTTCTCACCCACTATATTTGACATCACTGCCATTGTATTTGTGCCATCACACAGATGACACACACGTGTGTATCGATGTACCTCTCATCGAAGACATCACAACAAGTATGTAAGTCATGACACTTGGCACACATATGTCATCATACACATTCTGCATTACATCACATTCACACTTTTTGACATCAATGATCAGTATTTATGACATCACAAACACTGCATTCATGACATCAGATCCCCCTCTACATGACATCACATCCACGGTTTATGACATCTCATCCCCTATACCTGTGACATCACAGCCACTATATCTGTACCATCACATCCACTATGGTTCTGAATTCATATCCACTATATTTGACATGAAACACACCGTGTTAAGACAATACAACCACTCTGTCTGACATCAAAACCTCCATAATCTGTATCAGTGTGCAATCACACCCACTCTATCAATGATATAACACACACTGTATAAAGGACACCACACATACTATATGTATGAAACAATATGCACTATATAAGACAACACACCCCACGCTATATGACAACAAATCACTCTATTCATGACATCAAATCTACTTTATCTCACATCACACCCTTTATATCTGACAGCACATCCACTACCTGTGTCATCACACACAGTTTATCGATCATATAACCCCCATGTATGTATGATATCACAGCCACAAATCTGTGACATCTTATGAACTACATAGGACATCACATCCACTCTGTATGATATCACACCACTCTATGACATCACACCCACTGTTGTCATGTCATAAACCCAGTATATCTGACATCACATCCACTGTACCTGGGTCATTACTGAGTATACTAATGATATCACACCAGCATTATGTGTGATATCAAACCCACTATACCTATGCCATCCTATGATTAATTTGTGACAAAACACCCACTCTTTATGACATCAAAGGACTGTATTCATGGCAACACACCCACTCGATTCATGACACCACACCCACTCTATATGACATCACATACAATGTAATTGTGACATCACAGCCACTGTAATTATGACAAGACACCTACTATGCTTTAGACAACATACTCAGTAAAAATAACATCTCCCTTGGTATATGAATGGGAACACTACCACTGTATTCGATGTCATGGCACATACTATGTTTAGGACATCACATCCACTATATACGTTCTCACCCACACTGTTTGTATGACAACGCAAGCTCTATGTCTGTCTTGAAACCCGTTCTAACTGCCATCACATCCACTCTATATGTCATCCCACCCACTTTGTCGACGCCATCACACCAACTATGTAGGAGATCACAGGTGGAATATGTATGCCTTCAGATGCACTACACATGACATCATATCCACACTCTATGATAACTATCCTCAGTATTTATGACATCACACGCACTGTATTCATGACATCACACGCATTATATATGATATGACATTTCATCTATTGTGTATGATATCACAGTCACTATATAAGTGACATCATACAATACCCCCTATCTATGACATCACACACTCTACCTTTACGACCTATCTACTTTATATGGCATCACACACAATGTTATAGGAACAGAACCATTGTGTACTTCACAGACACCATATCTGATAACACACCCACTGTATCTGTGTCATCACAGCAAATGTATAAATTTTATCAAACCCAGTGTATGTATGACATCACCTCCACTATATGTATGAAATCATATGTAATACCTATGACATCACATCCAATTTTACGACATCACAACACCTTATTTATGACATCACGTGCACTATATGTAACCTCACATCAACTGGATCTGTGTCGTTACACCCAGTCTATCGATGATATCACAACCAGTATATATATGATAACACATCCAGTATACGTGTGACATCCTATGCACTATATTTATGACATCACACCAGCCCTGTATAACATCACAACCCTCTGTGTGGCTGACACCACACTCGGCCTATGTATGATATTATTTGCACTGTAGATGGCATCACATCCTCTTTATAACAGCAAACCACAGTATTTATGATGTCACATCCACTTCAGACATGACGTCACAACCACTATATGAGACAGCACAGCCACTTTATCTTTGCCATCCAAACCTTTCCACTGATATCACGCCCAAGTTTATGTGACATCACACCCACTATATGTGTGACATCAGTTGCACTCTATAACATCACATCTACTCCTTAAGTCTTCACACTACTGTACTTATGACATCACAACTTCTATGTATGAAACCACATCCAGTATGTAGGGCAATATATACCCTATACATGTGACATCACAGCAAACAATCTGTGTCATCACACCGACAGTACCGACCACGTCACACCTACTCCTTGTATGACATCACACACTGCGTATGTTTAGCATCTTTGCACTGTGGAAGACATCACATCCTGACGTGACGACATCAATTCACCATTTCTAAGGCATCACGCACACTATATTTGACATCATATCCACAGTATCGTTTTCATCACATCCACTGTATTGATGATATCACAACAAGTGTATCTATGAGATCTCATCTGCTATATATGATGACATCATATCCATTGTATATGATACATATTCACTAGTTTTTTTTTACCTCACAACCACTGTATCTGTGTCTCACACCCACTCTTTCCATCTTATCACACCCTTTGTATGTATGACATCAAACCCCTGTTTGCGTACCATCATGAACACTATTTAAGGCATCACATCCACATTTTATGACATGACACCACATTATTTATGACATCACATGCAGTCTACTCATGACACCACTCCAAACATATCTGACATTGCATCCACTGTATCTGCCTCATCACAACTACTCTAATGATGATCTCAGACCAACTGAACATATGACATCACACCCATTTTATGTATGACATCTGAGGCACTATAGAAAACGTCGAATCCACTCCTTATGACTTCACACCATTGCAGTCATTCCATTATCTCCATTGCATTCGTGGCCTCACAGACACTATAAATGACATCACACACATAACAACACAACCGTTATATCTGCCATCTCACCCATTGTATCTGAGACTACATCCACTATATCTGTGTCCTCAAAGCCAGTGTATCAATGATTCCACACCCACTCTGTGGACGATATTACACACACTCTATGTATGACAGCACATTCAGGATGAATGACATGACATAAAATCTTTATGACATCACAGCCCTATAATTATGACATCATAGCTAGTATATTTATGACATCATATCCAATATATATGATATCACACATACTGCTGTTATGACAATGCAACGCCTATACCTGACTTCTCACCCACTATATTTGACATCACTGCCATTGAATTTGTGCCATCACACAGATGACACACACGTGGGTATCGATGTACCTCTCATCGAAGACATCACAACAAGTATGTAAGTCATGACACTTGGCACACAAATGTCATCATACACATTCTGCATTACTTCACATTCACACTTTTTGACATCAATGATCAGTATTTATGACATCACAAACACTGCATTCATGACATCAGATCCCCTCTACATGACATCACATCCACGGTTTATGACATCTCATCCCCTATACCTGTGACATCACAGCCACTATATCTGTACCATCATATCCACTATGGTTCTGAATTCATATCCACTATATTTGACATGAAACACACCGTGTTAAGACAATACAACCACTCTGTCTGACATCAAAACCTCCATAATCTGTATCAGTGCAATCACACCCACTCTATCAATGATATAACACACACTGTATAAAGGACATCACACATACTATATGTATGAAACAATATGCACTATATAAGACAACACACCCACGCTATATGACACCAAATCACTCTATTCATGACATCAAATCTACTTTATCTCACATCACACCATTTATATCTGACAGCACATCCACTATTCCTGTGTCATCACACACAGTTTATCGATCATATAACACCCACTGTATGTATGATATCACAGCCACAAATCTACTGTGACATCTTATGAACTACATAGGACATCACATCCACTCTGTATGATATCACACCACTCTATGACATCACATACACTGTTGTCATGTCATAAACCCAGTATATCTGACATCACATCCACTGTACCTGGGTCATTACTGAGTATACTAATGATATCACACCAGCATTATGTGTGATATCAAACCCACTATACCTATGCCATCCTATGATTAATTTGTGACAAAACACCCACTCTTTCTGACATCAAAGGACTGTATTCATGGCAACACACCCACTCGATTCATGACACCACACCCGCTCTATAGGACATCACATACAATGTAATTGTGACATCACAGCCACTGTAATTATGACAAGACACCTACTATGCTTTAGACAACATACTCAGTAAAAATAACATCTCCCTTGGTATATGAGTGGGAACACTACCACTGTATTTGATGTCATGGCACATACTATGTTTAGGACATCACATCCACTATATACGTTTCTCACCCACACTGTTTGTATGACAACGCAAGCTCTATGTCTGTCTTGAAACCCGTTCTAACTGCCATCACATCCACTCTATATGTCATCCCACCCACTTTGTCGACGCCATCACACCAACTATGTAGGAGATCACAGGTGGAATATGTATGCCTTCAGATGCACTACACATGACATCATATCCACACTCTATGATAACTATCCTCAGTATTTATGACATCACACGCACTGTATTCATGACATCACACGCATTATATATGATATGACATTTCATCTATTGTGTATGATATCACAGTCACTATATAAGTGACATCATACAATGACCCTATCTATGACATCACACACTCTACCTTTACGACCTATCTACTTTATATGGCATCACACACAATGTTATAGGAACAGAACCATTGTGTACTTCACAGAAACCATATCTGATAACACACCCACTGTATCTGTGTCATCACAGCAAATGTATAAATTTTATCAAACCCAGTGTATGTATGACATCACCTCCACATATATGTATGAAATCATATGTAATACCTATGACATCACATCCAATTTTACGACATCACAACACCTTATTTATGACATCACGTGCACTATATGTAACCTCACATCAACTGGATCTGTGTCGTTACACCCAGTCTATCGATGATATCACAACCAGTATATATATGATAACACATCCAGTATACGTGTGACATCCTATGCACTATATTTATGACATCACACCAGCCCTGTATAACATCACAACCCTCTGTGTGGCTGACACCACACTCGGCCTATGTATGATATTATTTGCACTGTAGATGGCATCACATCCTCTTTATAACAGCAAACCACAGTATTTATGATGTCACATCCACTTCAGACATGACGTCACAACCACTATATGAGACAGCACAGCCACTTTATCTTTGCCATCCAAACCTTTCCACTGATATCACGCCCAAGTTTATGTGACATCACACCCACTATATGTGTGACATCAGTTGCACTCTATAACATCACATCTACTCCTTAAGTCTTCACACTACTGTACTTATGACATCACAACTTCTATGTATGAAACCACATCCAGTATGTAGGGCAATATATACCCTATACATGTGACATCACAGCAAACAATCTGTGTCATCACACCGACAGTACCGACCACGTCACACCTACTCCTTGTATGACATCACACACTGCGTATGTTTAGCATCTTTGCACTGTGGAAGACATCACATCCTGACGTGACGACATCAATTCACCATTTCTAAGGCATCACGCACACTATATTTGACATCATATCCACAGTATCGTTTTCATCACATCCACTGTATTGATGATATCACAACAAGTGTATCTATGAGATCTCATCTGCTATATATGATGACATCATATCCATTGTATATGATACATATTCACTAGTTTTCTTACCTCACAACCACTGTATCTGTGTCTCACACCCACTCTTTCCATCTTATCACACCCTTTGTATGTATGACATCAAACCCCTGTTTGCGTACCATCATGAACACTATTTAAGGCATCACATCCACATTTTATGACATGACACCACATTATTTATGACATCACATGCAGTCTACTCATGACACCACTCCAAACATATCTGACATTGCATCCACTGTATCTGCCTCATCACAACTACTCTAATGATGATCTCAGACCAACTGAACATATGACATCACACCCATTTTATGTATGACATCTGAGGCACTATAGAAAACGTCGAATCCACTCCTTATGACTTCACACCATTGCAGTCATTCCATTATCTCCATTGCATTCGTGGCCTCACAGACACTATAAATGACATCACACACATAACAACACAACCGTTATATCTGCCATCTCACCCATTGTATCTGAGACTACATCCACTATATCTGTGTCCTCAAAGCCAGTGTATCAATGATTCCACACCCACTCTGTGGACGATATTACACACACTCTATGTATGACAGCACATTCAGGATGAATGACATGACATAAAATCTTTATGACATCACAGCCCTATAATTATGACATCATAGCTAGTATATTTATGACATCATATCCAATATATATGATATCACACATACTGCTGTTATGACAATGCAACGCCTATACCTGACTTCTCACCCACTATATTTGACATCACTGCCATTGAATTTGTGCCATCACACAGATGACACACACGTGGGTATCGATGTACCTCTCATCGAAGACATCACAACAAGTATGTAAGTCATGACACTTGGCACACAAATGTCATCATACACATTCTGCATTACTTCACATTCACACTTTTTGACATCAATGATCAGTATTTATGACATCACAAACACTGCATTCATGACATCAGATCCCCTCTACATGACATCACATCCACGGTTTATGACATCTCATCCCCTATACCTGTGACATCACAGCCACTATATCTGTACCATCATATCCACTATGGTTCTGAATTCATATCCACTATATTTGACATGAAACACACCGTGTTAAGACAATACAACCACTCTGTCTGACATCAAAACCTCCATAATCTGTATCAGTGCAATCACACCCACTCTATCAATGATATAACACACACTGTATAAAGGACATCACACATACTATATGTATGAAACAATATGCACTATATAAGACAACACACCCACGCTATATGACACCAAATCACTCTATTCATGACATCAAATCTACTTTATCTCACATCACACCATTTATATCTGACAGCACATCCACTATTCCTGTGTCATCACACACAGTTTATCGATCATATAACACCCACTGTATGTATGATATCACAGCCACAAATCTGTGACATCTTATGAACTACATAGGACATCACATCCACTCTGTATGATATCACACCACTCTATGACATCACATACACTGTTGTCATGTCATAAACCCAGTATATCTGACATCACATCCACTGTACCTGGGTCATTACTGAGTATACTAATGATATCACACCAGCATTATGTGTGATATCAAACCCACTATACCTATGCCATCCTATGATTAATTTGTGACAAAACACCCACTCTTTCTGACATCAAAGGACTGTATTCATGGCAACACACCCACTCGATTCATGACACCACACCCGCTCTATAGGACATCACATACAATGTAATTGTGACATCACAGCCACTGTAATTATGACAAGACACCTACTATGCTTTAGACAACATACTCAGTAAAAATAACATCTCCCTTGGTATATGAGTGGGAACACTACCACTGTATTTGATGTCATGGCACATACTATGTTTAGGACATCACATCCACTATATACGTTCTCACCCACACTGTTTGTATGACAACGCAAGCTCTATGTCTGTCTTGAAACCCGTTCTAACTGCCATCACATCCACTCTATATGTCATCCCACCCACTTTGTCGACGCCATCACACCAACTATGTAGGAGATCACAGGTGGAATATGTATGCCTTCAGATGCACTACACATGACATCATATCCACACTCTATGATAACTATCCTCAGTATTTATGACATCACACGCACTGTATTCATGACATCACACGCATTATATATGATATGACATTTCATCTATTGTGTATGATATCACAGTCACTATATAAGTGACATCATACAATGACCCTATCTATGACATCACACACTCTACCTTTACGACCTATCTACTTTATATGGCATCACACACAATGTTATAGGAACAGAACCATTGTGTACTTCACAGAAACCATATCTGATAACACACCCACTGTATCTGTGTCATCACAGCAAATGTATAAATTTTATCAAACCCAGTGTATGTATGACATCACCTCCACTATATGTATGAAATCATATGTAATACCTATGACATCACATCCAATTTTACGACATCACAACACCTTATTTATGACATCACGTGCACTATATGTAACCTCACATCAACTGGATCTGTGTCGTTACACCCAGTCTATCGATGATATCACAACCAGTATATATATGATAACACATCCAGTATACGTGTGACATCCTATGCACTATATTTATGACATCACACCAGCCCTGTATAACATCACAACCCTCTGTGTGGCTGACACCACACTCGGCCTATGTATGATATTATTTGCACTGTAGATGGCATCACATCCTCTTTATAACAGCAAACCACAGTATTTATGATGTCACATCCACTTCAGACATGACGTCACAACCACTATATGAGACAGCACAGCCACTTTATCTTTGCCATCCAAACCTTTCCACTGATATCACGCCCAAGTTTATGTGACATCACACCCACTATATGTGTGACATCAGTTGCACTCTATAACATCACATCTACTCCTTAAGTCTTCACACTACTGTACTTATGACATCACAACTTCTATGTATGAAACCACATCCAGTATGTAGGGCAATATATACCCTATACATGTGACATCACACAGCAAACAATCTGTTTCATCACACCGACAGTACCGACCACGTCACACCTACTCCTTGTATGACATCACACACTGCGTATGTTTAGCATCTTTTTGCACTGTGGAAGACATCACATCCTGACGTGACGACATCAATTCACCATTTCTAAGGCATCACGCACACTATATTTGACATCATATCCACAGTATCGTTTTCATCACATCCACTGTATTGATGATATCACAACAAGTGTATCTATGAGATCTCATCTGCTATATATGATGACATCATATCCATTGTATATGATACATATTCACTAGTTTTCTTACCTCACAACCACTGTATCTGTGTCTCACACCCACTCTTTCCATCTTATCACACCCTTTGTATGTATGACATCAAACCCCTGTTTGCGTACCATCATGAACACTATTTAAGGCATCACATCCACATTTTATGACATGACACCACATTATTTATGACATCACATGCAGTCTACTCATGACACCACTCCAAACATATCTGACATTGCATCCACTGTATCTGCCTCATCACAACTACTCTAATGATGATCTCAGACCAACTGAACATATGACATCACACCCATTTTATGTATGACATCTGAGGCACTATAGAAAACGTCGAATCCACTCCTTATGACTTCACACCATTGCAGTCATTCCATTATCTCCATTGCATTCGTGGCCTCACAGACACTATAAATGACATCACACACATAACAACACAACCGTTATATCTGCCATCTCACCCATTGTATCTGAGACTACATCCACTATATCTGTGTCCTCAAAGCCAGTGTATCAATGATTCCACACCCACTCTGTGGACGATATTACACACACTCTATGTATGACAGCACATTCAGGATGAATGACATGACATAAAATCTTTATGACATCACAGCCCTATAATTATGACATCATAGCTAGTATATTTATGACATCATATCCAATATATATGATATCACACATACTGCTGTTATGACAATGCAACGCCTATACCTGACTTCTCACCCACTATATTTGACATCACTGCCATTGAATTTGTGCCATCACACAGATGACACACACGTGGGTATCGATGTACCTCTCATCGAAGACATCACAACAAGTATGTAAGTCATGACACTTGGCACACAAATGTCATCATACACATTCTGCATTACTTCACATTCACACTTTTTGACATCAATGATCAGTATTTATGACATCACAAACACTGCATTCATGACATCAGATCCCCTCTACATGACATCACATCCACGGTTTATGACATCTCATCCCCTATACCTGTGACATCACAGCCACTATATCTGTACCATCATATCCACTATGGTTCTGAATTCATATCCACTATATTTGACATGAAAACACACCGTGTTAAGACAATACAACCACTCTGTCTGACATCAAAACCTCCATAATCTGTATCAGTGCAATCACACCCACTCTATCAATGATATAACACACACTGTATAAAGGACATCACACATACTATATGTATGAAACAATATGCACTATATAAGACAACACACCCACGCTATATGACACCAAATCACTCTATTCATGACATCAAATCTACTTTATCTCACATCACACCATTTATATCTGACAGCACATCCACTATTCCTGTGTCATCACACACAGTTTATCGATCATATAACACCCACTGTATGTATGATATCACAGCCACAAATCTGTGACATCTTATGAACTACATAGGACATCACATCCACTCTGTATGATATCACACCACTCTATGACATCACATACACTGTTGTCATGTCATAAACCCAGTATATCTGACATCACATCCACTGTACCTGGGTCATTACTGAGTATACTAATGATATCACACCAGCATTATGTGTGATATCAAACCCACTATACCTATGCCATCCTATGATTAATTTGTGACAAAACACCCACTCTTTCTGACATCAAAGGACTGTATTCATGGCAACACACCCACTCGATTCATGACACCACACCCGCTCTATAGGACATCACATACAATGTAATTGTGACATCACAGCCACTGTAATTATGACAAGACACCTACTATGCTTTAGACAACATACTCAGTAAAAATAACATCTCCCTTGGTATATGAGTGGGAACACTACCACTGTATTTGATGTCATGGCACATACTATGTTTAGGACATCACATCCACTATATACGTTCTCACCCACACTGTTTGTATGACAACGCAAGCTCTATGTCTGTCTTGAAACCCGTTCTAACTGCCATCACATCCACTCTATATGTCATCATCCCACCCACTTTGTCGACGCCATCACACCAACTATGTAGGAGATCACAGGTGGAATATGTATGCCTTCAGATGCACTACACATGACATCATATCCACACTCTATGATAACTATCCTCAGTATTTATGACATCACACGCACTGTATTCATGACATCACACGCATTATATATGATATGACATTTCATCTATTGTGTATGATATCACAGTCACTATATAAGTGACATCATACAATGACCCTATCTATGACATCACACACTCTACCTTTACGACCTATCTACTTTATATGGCATCACACACAATGTTATAGGAACAGAACCATTGTGTACTTCACAGAAACCATATCTGATAACACACCCACTGTATCTGTGTCATCACAGCAAATGTATAAATTTTATCAAACCCAGTGTATGTATGACATCACCTCCACTATATGTATGAAATCATATGTAATACCTATGACATCACATCCAATTTTACGACATCACAACACCTTATTTATGACATCACGTGCACTATATGTAACCTCACATCAACTGGATCTGTGTCGTTACACCCAGTCTATCGATGATATCACAACCAGTATATATATGATAACACATCCAGTATACGTGTGACATCCTATGCACTATATTTATGACATCACACCAGCCCTGTATAACATCACAACCCTCTGTGTGGCTGACACCACACTCGGCCTATGTATGATATTATTTGCACTGTAGATGGCATCACATCCTCTTTATAACAGCAAACCACAGTATTTATGATGTCACATCCACTTCAGACATGACGTCACAACCACTATATGAGACGCACAGCCACTTTATCTTTGCCATCCAAACCTTTCCACTGATATCACGCCCAAGTTTATGTGACATCACACCCACTATATGTGTGACATCAGTTGCACTCTATAACATCACATCTACTCCTTAAGTCTTCACACTACTGTACTTATGACATCACAACTTCTATGTATGAAACCACATCCAGTATGTAGGGCAATATATACCCTATACATGTGACATCACAGCAAACAATCTGTTTCATCACACCGACAGTACCGACCACGTCACACCTACTCCTTGTATGACATCACACACTGCGTATGTTTAGCATCTTTGCACTGTGGAAGACATCACATCCTGACGTGACGACATCAATTCACCATTTCTAAGGCATCACGCACACTATATTTGACATCATATCCACAGTATCGTTTTCATCACATCCACTGTATTGATGATATCACAACAAGTGTATCTATGAGATCTCATCTGCTATATATGATGACATCATATCCATTGTATATGATACATATTCACTAGTTTTCTTACCTCACAACCACTGTATCTGTGTCTCACACCCACTCTTTCCATCTTATCACACCCTTTGTATGTATGACATCAAACCCCTGTTTGCGTACCATCATGAACACTATTTAAGGCATCACATCCACATTTTATGACATGACACCACATTATTTATGACATCACATGCAGTCTACTCATGACACCACTCCAAACATATCTGACATTGCATCCACTGTATCTGCCTCATCACAACTACTCTAATGATGATCTCAGACCAACTGAACATATGACATCACACCCATTTTATGTATGACATCTGAGGCACTATAGAAAACGTCGAATCCACTCCTTATGACTTCACACCATTGCAGTCATTCCATTATCTCCATTGCATTCGTGGCCTCACAGACACTATAAATGACATCACACACATAACAACACAACCGTTATATCTGCCATCTCACCCATTGTATCTGAGACTACATCCACTATATATCTGTGTCCTCAAAGCCAGTGTATCAATGATTCCACACCCACTCTGTGGACGATATTACACACACTCTATGTATGACAGCACATTCAGGATGAATGACATGACATAAAATCTTTATGACATCACAGCCCTATAATTATGACATCATAGCTAGTATATTTATGACATCATATCCAATATATATGATATCACACATACTGCTGTTATGACAATGCAACGCCTATACCTGACTTCTCACCCACTATATTTGACATCACTGCCATTGAATTTGTGCCATCACACAGATGACACACACGTGGGTATCGATGTACCTCTCATCGAAGACATCACAACAAGTATGTAAGTCATGACACTTGGCACACAAATGTCATCATACACATTCTGCATTACTTCACATTCACACTTTTTGACATCAATGATCAGTATTTATGACATCACAAACACTGCATTCATGACATCAGATCCCCTCTACATGACATCACATCCACGGTTTATGACATCTCATCCCCTATACCTGTGACATCACAGCCACTATATCTGTACCATCATATCCACTATGGTTCTGAATTCATATCCACTATATTTGACATGAAACACACCGTGTTAAGACAATACAACCACTCTGTCTGACATCAAAACCTCCATAATCTGTATCAGTGCAATCACACCCACTCTATCAATGATATAACACACACTGTATAAAGGACATCACACATACTATATGTATGAAACAATATGCACTATATAAGACAACACACCCACGCTATATGACACCAAATCACTCTATTCATGACATCAAATCTACTTTATCTCACATCACACCATTTATATCTGACAGCACATCCACTATTCCTGTGTCATCACACACAGTTTATCGATCATATAACACCCACTGTATGTATGATATCACAGCCACAAATCTGTGACATCTTATGAACTACATAGGACATCACATCCACTCTGTATGATATCACACCACTCTATGACATCACATACACTGTTGTCATGTCATAAACCCAGTATATCTGACATCACATCCACTGTACCTGGGTCATTACTGAGTATACTAATGATATCACACCAGCATTATGTGTGATATCAAACCCACTATACCTATGCCATCCTATGATTAATTTGTGACAAAACACCCACTCTTTCTGACATCAAAGGACTGTATTCATGGCAACACACCCACTCGATTCATGACACCACACCCGCTCTATAGGACATCACATACAATGTAATTGTGACATCACAGCCACTGTAATTATGACAAGACACCTACTATGCTTTAGACAACATACTCAGTAAAAATAACATCTCCCTTGGTATATGAGTGGGAACACTACCACTGTATTTGATGTCATGGCACATACTATGTTTAGGACATCACATCCACTATATACGTTCTCACCCACACTGTTTGTATGACAACGCAAGCTCTATGTCTGTCTTGAAACCCGTTCTAACTGCCATCACATCCACTCTATATGTCATCCCCCCCACTTTGTCGACGCCATCACACCAACTATGTAGGAGATCACAGGTGGAATATGTATGCCTTCAGATGCACTACACATGACATCATATCCACACTCTATGATAACTATCCTCAGTATTTATGACATCACACGCACTGTATTCATGACATCACACGCATTATATATGATATGACATTTCATCTATTGTGTATGATATCACAGTCACTATATAAGTGACATCATACAATGACCCTATCTATGACATCACACACTCTACCTTTACGACCTATCTACTTTATATGGCATCACACACAATGTTATAGGAACAGAACCATTGTGTACTTCACAGAAACCATATCTGATAACACACCCACTGTATCTGTGTCATCACAGCAAATGTATAAATTTTATCAAACCCAGTGTATGTATGACATCACCTCCACTATATGTATGAAATCATATGTAATACCTATGACATCACATCCAATTTTACGACATCACAACACCTTATTTATGACATCACGTGCACTATATGTAACCTCACATCAACTGGATCTGTGTCGTTACACCCAGTCTATCGATGATATCACAACCAGTATATATATGATAACACATCCAGTATACGTGTGACATCCTATGCACTATATTTATGACATCACACCAGCCCTGTATAACATCACAACCCTCTGTGTGGCTGACACCACACTCGGCCTATGTATGATATTATTTGCACTGTAGATGGCATCACATCCTCTTTATAACAGCAAACCACAGTATTTATGATGTCACATCCACTTCAGACATGACGTCACAACCACTATATGAGACAGCACAGCCACTTTATCTTTGCCATCCAAACCTTTCCACTGATATCACGCCCAAGTTTATGTGACATCACACCCACTATATGTGTGACATCAGTTGCACTCTATAACATCACATCTACTCCTTAAGTCTTCACACTACTGTACTTATGACATCACAACTTCTATGTATGAAACCACATCCAGTATGTAGGGCAATATATACCCTATACATGTGACATCACAGCAAACAATCTGTTTCATCACACCGACAGTACCGACCACGTCACACCTACTCCTTGTATGACATCACACACTGCGTATGTTTAGCATCTTTGCACTGTGGAAGACATCACATCCTGACGTGACGACATCAATTCACCATTTCTAAGGCATCACGCACACTATATTTGACATCATATCCACAGTATCGTTTTCATCACATCCACTGTATTGATGATATCACAACAAGTGTATCTATGAGATCTCATCTGCTATATATGATGACATCATATCCATTGTATATGATACATATTCACTAGTTTTCTTACCTCACAACCACTGTATCTGTGTCTCACACCCACTCTTTCCATCTTATCACACCCTTTGTATGTATGACATCAAACCCCTGTTTGCGTACCATCATGAACACTATTTAAGGCATCACATCCACATTTTATGACATGACACCACATTATTTATGACATCACATGCAGTCTACTCATGACACCACTCCAAACATATCTGACATTGCATCCACTGTATCTGCCTCATCACAACTACTCTAATGATGATCTCAGACCAACTGAACATATGACATCACACCCATTTTATGTATGACATCTGAGGCACTATAGAAAACGTCGAATCCACTCCTTATGACTTCACACCATTGCAGTCATTCCATTATCTCCATTGCATTCGTGGCCTCACAGACACTATAAATGACATCACACACATAACAACACAACCGTTATATCTGCCATCTCACCCATTGTATCTGAGACTACATCCACTATATCTGTGTCCTCAAAGCCAGTGTATCAATGATTCCACACCCACTCTGTGGACGATATTACACACACTCTATGTATGACAGCACATTCAGGATGAATGACATGACATAAAATCTTTATGACATCACAGCCCTATAATTATGACATCATAGCTAGTATATTTATGACATCATATCCAATATATATGATATCACACATACTGCTGTTATGACAATGCAACGCCTATACCTGACTTCTCACCCACTATATTTGACATCACTGCCATTGAATTTGTGCCATCACACAGATGACACACACGTGGGTATCGATGTACCTCTCATCGAAGACATCACAACAAGTATGTAAGTCATGACACTTGGCACACAAATGTCATCATACACATTCTGCATTACTTCACATTCACACTTTTTGACATCAATGATCAGTATTTATGACATCACAAACACTGCATTCATGACATCAGATCCCCTCTACATGACATCACATCCACGGTTTATGACATCTCATCCCCTATACCTGTGACATCACAGCCACTATATCTGTACCATCATATCCACTATGGTTCTGAATTCATATCCACTATATTTGACATGAAACACACCGTGTTAAGACAATACAACCACTCTGTCTGACATCAAAACCTCCATAATCTGTATCAGTGCAATCACACCCACTCTATCAATGATATAACACACACTGTATAAAGGACATCACACATACTATATGTATGAAACAATATGCACTATATAAGACAACACACCCACGCTATATGACACCAAATCACTCTATTCATGACATCAAATCTACTTTATCTCACATCACACCATTTATATCTGACAGCACATCCACTATTCCTGTGTCATCACACACAGTTTATCGATCATATAACACCCACTGTATGTATGATATCACAGCCACAAATCTGTGACATCTTATGAACTACATAGGACATCACATCCACTCTGTATGATATCACACCACTCTATGACATCACATACACTGTTGTCATGTCATAAACCCAGTATATCTGACATCACATCCACTGTACCTGGGTCATTACTGAGTATACTAATGATATCACACCAGCATTATGTGTGATATCAAACCCACTATACCTATGCCATCCTATGATTAATTTGTGACAAAACACCCACTCTTTCTGACATCAAAGGACTGTATTCATGGCAACACACCCACTCGATTCATGACACCACACCCGCTCTATAGGACATCACATACAATGTAATTGTGACATCACAGCCACTGTAATTATGACAAGACACCTACTATGCTTTAGACAACATACTCAGTAAAAATAACATCTCCCTTGGTATATGAGTGGGAACACTACCACTGTATTTGATGTCATGGCACATACTATGTTTAGGACATCACATCCACTATATACGTTCTCACCCACACTGTTTGTATGACAACGCAAGCTCTATGTCTGTCTTGAAACCCGTTCTAACTGCCATCACATCCACTCTATATGTCATCCCACCCACTTTGTCGACGCCATCACACCAACTATGTAGGAGATCACAGGTGGAATATGTATGCCTTCAGATGCACTACACATGACATCATATCCACACTCTATGATAACTATCCTCAGTATTTATGACATCACACGCACTGTATTCATGACATCACACGCATTATATATGATATGACATTTCATCTATTGTGTATGATATCACAGTCACTATATAAGTGACATCATACAATGACCCTATCTATGACATCACACACTCTACCTTTACGACCTATCTACTTTATATGGCATCACACACAATGTTATAGGAACAGAACCATTGTGTACTTCACAGAAACCATATCTGATAACACACCCACTGTATCTGTGTCATCACAGCAAAAATGTATAAATTTTATCAAACCCAGTGTATGTATGACATCACCTCCACTATATGTATGAAATCATATGTAATACCTATGACATCACATCCAATTTTACGACATCACAACACCTTATTTATGACATCACGTGCACTATATGTAACCTCACATCAACTGGATCTGTGTCGTTACACCCAGTCTATCGATGATATCACAACCAGTATATATATGATAACACATCCAGTATACGTGTGACATCCTATGCACTATATTTATGACATCACACCAGCCCTGTATAACATCACAACCCTCTGTGTGGCTGACACCACACTCGGCATATGTATGATATTATTTGCACTGTAGATGGCATCACATCCTCTTTATAACAGCAAACCACAGTATTTATGATGTCACATCCACTTCAGACATGACGTCACAACCACTATATGAGACAGCACAGCCACTTTATCTTTGCCATCCAAACCTTTCCACTGATATCACGCCCAAGTTTATGTGACATCACACCCACTATGTGTGACATCAGTTGCACTCTATAACATCACATCTACTCCTTAAGTCTTCACACTACTGTACTTATGACATCACAACTTCTATGTATGAAACCACATCCAGTATGTAGGGCAATATATACCCTATACATGTGACATCACAGCAAACAATCTGTTTCATCACACCGACAGTACCGACCACGTCACACCTACTCCTTGTATGACATCACACACTGCGTATGTTTAGCATCTTTGCACTGTGGAAGACA
>JAJLRB010000409.1:0-28750 GCA_020976825.1 Odocoileus hemionus | reverse complement strand
TTATGATACCACCCCAAAAAATCTTTTCACATCTTATGAACTACATTGACAGGGACATCCACTCGTATGATATCAAAACCTCTCATACATCACACCCCCACTTTCCCTCGTGTCATAAACCCCAAAAATATCGAAAACCGCTTTCCCCTGAACGGGGTCATACTGATTATATTGTTTAAAACCCCACACCAGCTTTAAATTTGAAAATCAAACCCACTATTTTGTTTTGATTTTAATATGTTTAAATTTTTTGCCAAAAAAAAACCACTTTTTATGACATCCAAGACATAAACCATTGCAAAAACACGCACTTGATTCATAAAAACACACCCACTGTAAAATACATCACATACACTGTACTTTGACATCACAGCCACGGAAATTTAAAACAAGACACCTACAAACCTTTTTAGACAACATACCAGAAAAAAATAACATCCATTTGGAAATATGAATGGGAAACACTACATTTGATCTGATGTCAGGGCACATACAAAAACGTTTGGGACTCATATCCACTATATACGTTCCACCCACACTGGGGTTATCCCCTAAAACAACTCAGTCTGTCTTGAAACCCTTCTAACTGTCCCACATCCACTCAATATTCACCACCCCCACTTTTTTTCAAAAAACCATCACACCAACTAATTAAGAGATCACAGGGGGCCCTTTAGCCATCAGATCACTACACATGAAACAAAACCCCACCTCAATGACAAAATCCTCACTATTTTTGACACACATCCCCTGTTTTCATGACATCACAGGGAAATTGCATACAAATATAAACCTTTCATCTACTATGTATGATATAAAACCTATAAATAACATCAAAAAATTTCCCTCTATCTTTTTCATACACACTCAAACCTTTACACTTATCAAAATTTATATAAAAATCACACACAGTTTTTTTAGAACAGAACCATTGTTTTATTTCACAGACCCCTTTATCTGTTTAACACACCCACAGTATCTGTGTCACACAGCAAATGAAATTTTTTTTAAATAAACCCCATGTATTTACACACCTCCACTTTTATGAAATCAAATTAATACATAAAAACACACATCCCCCTTTTTAAACATCACCCCCAATTTTTTTATGACATCCCCTTCCAGAAAATTCTGCCCTTTCACATAAACTGGATCTGTGTCGTCACACCCAGTTCCAATCGATGAACACAACATTATATATATGATTTTCACATCCATATCCCTTTGACACCCCGATGCACTAAAATTTATGACATAAAGTCCCACCGTATAAAATTGAAACCTTTCCTTTTTTCTGACAACCCCCCCTTTGCCTATTATGATACCATTTGCCCTTAGATGACATGGGCATCCTCTCAAATTAAAAAACCACAGCATTTATGATGTCACATCCTCTTAAAACTTTATGCCCACACCCACTAAAAGGGACGCCCCCCCAAATTACTTTGCCATAAAAACCTTTTCACTGATTTCAAAACCCATTTTTATGTAAACATTAAAACCCCTATGGGTTTGGGGCCCAATCATTGCACTCTATAACATCAAATCTACTCCTTAAGTTTTTCACACTCCCTCTATTTTATGATTTCAAAACCCCCCTTAATATAAAAACCACATCCATATGTGGGGCAATATTTAACCCTTTATAACTTTGTGACATCAAAATCAAATAACCCTTTGTCATCCCCACCCAAATTTTAAATTGACAACGCACACCTACTTTTATAAACACAAAATTCCATAAAAAATAGCATCTTTGCCCTGAAAAAAAAACCACATCCTCAAGTTACGCATAAAACCCCCATATCTTAGGAAACACCCCCCTTTTTTTTTTGAAAACCATAACCAGGGAAATCTTTTTGTGATCACACCCTGTAGAATATCACAACAACTCTACATGAGGTCTCACCCAAACTTAAAATAAATAAACCCTCAAAATCTTTTGAAATTAAATAAAACCCCTCTTTTTTTTGTTACATCACAACCAAAGGGAATCTGCTTTTCCCCACCCCTCTTTCTAACTTACCACCCCCTTTTTCTATGTATAAAGTCACCCCCTATTTGCATACCATCATAAAAAACTTTTTTAACCATCCATCCACTTTTTAATGACCTGACACCCATTTTTTAAAGTTTACCCGAAAGCACGTTTTCCCATTACTCCCCTCCAAATATACGACATTGCATGCCCAGTATCTTGTCTTTCAAAAAACACTCTAATGATGATCTCAACCAACTGCAGGGTAAACAACACAAAAAATTTATGTATGCCCTTCTTACGCACTATAAAAAACCCCGCATCCCCCTTTTTTAAAAATAAATTTAAACAAAATTTGCAGTCACCCCAAATTACCTCTATCAAAAGTGGCACACAAAACACTAAAAATGAGATAAACCACAATAAAAACACAAACGTTAAATCTCCCCCATCTCCCCCCATTTAACAAGAACACATCCATTTGATCGGGTTCCTAAAAACGTGTATAAATTTAAACCAAAAGCATTTTCCCGGACGATATCACACACACTCAAATTATGACAACATACCCCGGATGAATGACATGAAAATAAACCTTTATGCCATCACAGCCCTTTTTTTTAATAACATCAAGCTAGTATTTTATACATAAATATCCAATATATAGATAACACACATACGCTTTAAATGACAAGCAACGGGGGAAATATGACATCTCACCCCACTATATTTGAAAACATTTCCCCCCCTTTTATTTGGTCCCAAACACACTGAAGACCCCAAAACTGGTACGTGAAACCTCTGTGTCGATGACACACAACAATAGAAAGGCCCATGTACGGCAAACATATGACATCATGCACATTCTACATACCTCAAAAACCCCCTTTAAAGATATCAATGATCAGTTTTTAAAGGAACCACAAACACTGCATCCATACATCAATCCCCTTAATATACTTTAAAAACCACGGTTTATGACACCCAAAATCCTCAAAAACCTTGACATCATACCACTCCATCTGACCTCCCCTTCCACTATGGTTCTGAAATAAATATCCACTATTTTTTTGAAAAAAAAACCCAAAACCATTTTTAAACAAAAAACCCAAACTCTACCTGACAGCATAACCTCCATAAATTTAATCTTTGTGATGAACACCCAGTCTATCAATAAAAAAACCACATTGTTGTAGGACACCACACATACAAATAAAAAAAAAAAAACGTATGCAGTATATGGGACAATCAAAAACCACGCTGATTGACATCAAGTCACTCTCTTAAATGACATCAAATTACTTTATTCACATCACCCCTTTTTATATCGACGGGCCAACCACTGTACCTGTTCATCACACAAGTTTTTCATCAAAAAAACCCCTATTGAATTATGAAACCACAGCCACAATGCCCTATGATATCTTTAACCCAAAAAGACATCAAAAAATCCACTCTGAAAGATTTCCCACTACCTTTTGGCCCACACCCACTGTTCTCATGTCATCAACCCCGTATTCTGACATCACTCCACTGAAACCTTTGGGTAAATTACAAAGTATATTATTATACCAAAAACCATTTATGTGTAATTTTAAACCCCCACAATAGTATGACATCCCAATGATTTAATTTGGGGCCCAAAACACCCATTTCTTTAACCACAATTAGTATTCTTGGCAACCACCCCCCAAATTTAATGACACCAAAACCCACAAAAAGACATCACATACACAAAATTTGTGACACAAAGCCACTGTAATTTTTTTTAAAAAGGGAAAAAAAAAACAATGTTTTTAAGACCCCCACACTCCGTACAAATAACATTTTTCACTAGCAATATTTTTTGGGGAACCCCTTAACACTGAAATCCGATGTCAAGGCACTACTACTTTTAAGGACTTTTCCAATCCACTATATACTTTCCCTCACCACACTGTGTGTATAAACTACAAAAAACTCTGTTTTCGTCTTGAAACCCTTTTCTAACTGCCATCATATCCACGTATTTCATCACACCCACTTTGTCAACGACATCACACCAACTATGTAAGAGATCACGGTGGCAAAATTCTGCCGCAGATTCCTAAACATACATCAAAACCACACTCTATAAACAACAATCCACGGGATTTATACATCACAGCACTTATTCATGCACACACGAAATAAAAATTTTATATACATTTCTCTACTGTGTAAAATATCACAGTACCTAAAAAGGACACATACAATAACTCAAATAAATGACGTCACACACTCTACCTTTAAAAGCTGATCTACTTTATTGGCATCCCCACAGGGGTTAAAGGGGAACAGAAACCCTTTTGTACTTCACAGAAAAACCATATTGATATCACACCCACTGTATCGTGGCATCACAGCAAAAGTAACATTTTTTAAAAAAAACCCGTTTTTTATACATTTACCTCCACTATATGAATGAAATCAAAAGGGGTTTAAAAAAAAACCTTTTGACCCCACATCCCCCTCTTTTTCGACATCACACCACTTTATTTATGACACAAAGTCCGCTTTCTGACCCCCACATCAACTTTATCGTGTCTTTACAACCCATTCCCAAAAAAAAGATGAAAAATTTTTTCACAACCATTTTATTTATATGATTTCACTTTCCGTATACGTGTTACATCCTATGGGACATATTTAAAACATCCCCACCCACACGTAAAACATTTACAAAAAACGTTGCTGACACCACACCCCCTATGTATTATATCATTTGCACTGTAGAAGCCTCACATTCTCTTTATAAACAAACCCCAGTATTTATGATGTCACACCACTTCAAAAATGACGACCCCACCCCCTATTTGAACAGCACACCCACCTATCCTTTCCAACAAAAAACCCCCCCACTGAATCACCCCACTTTTATGTGGGGAGATGGCAGAATTAAAATTTTTGTTTTCAGGTTTTTGAATTTTCAAACTAATTTCTGTGATGCCACGAATGCAAAGGAAAGGAAATTTCATGACTGCAATGGTTGAAGTCATAAAGTGTGTATGCGAAAGGTTTTTAATGTGTGAAGATAACAAATTTATAAAAAAGGGGGTGAATTCCCCTCAGACCGTAGGTAAACACCATTAGAGTGTTTGAGAGGGCACAGAAAACTTTTGGATCAAATTTAATCTATTTGGATTTATGTCAAAGAGTAAAAGGGCAAAGCGATGCATAAAAAAATTGGGTCAAGTCCCTAAAATGTGGATGTGATGCCTTATAGTGTTTATGAAGGGATGCAAACAGCAGTTTGAAGTAATAACACAAAGGGGGGTTTTATAAGATGGAAAAAGTGGGGTGAGACACAGATACAGGGGTTTTTTAGGTAACAAAACTTTGTGAAAAATTGTATGGGAAACAATGGAAATGAAAGTCATCAAATAAGTGGGTGAGAAACTCCCCAGGTACACTTTTTGTTTAAATCAAAACATGGATTTATGACAGAGGTGGGTGTGGATTTTGAGGTCAAAATACTGTTTGTTTATGTTTTTTGAAAAGGAGGTTTGAAATTTGAAACCCTGAGGGTGTGTTTCTTCCACAGGGCAAATATGCAAAAAAAACCAGAGGGATTCCCCCCAAAAAGTAGGGATGCCCTGGGCAAATAGAGTTTGGGATGACACAGATTAAATTTTCTGTGATGCACAGTATAGGTTTTTATATTGCACTACAAACGGATGGGTTTCATCATAAGGTTGAAAAGTCCCCTAAATACAAATATTTGAAGACATAAGGGGAAGATGTTAGTTAAAGAATGCCCAAATGGTGTCCCCAGATAAAGTGCTTGGATTTCACTTTAAAGGGGGGGTGTGATATCAATTTGGGGAAATTTTTGATGGCAAAGCTACAGTGGGGTCTATCTCAAAAAGTTTGGGGGATGACGCATTTCTGGGGAGTAGGGTGTGACCTCATAAAAAAACTGTGGTTGCTGTCATAAAAGGAAAGTGATGCCCTCCCACGGGGCAAATGATAACCCTACATATGGCGAGTGTGGGGGCCCGCAACACAAGGTTGTGATGTTTTACAGAGTGGGTGTGATGTTTGTAAAAAAAGTGGGAAGGATGTCACAATAAAATGATGTTTTTATCCCGTAAAAATTTTGTTTCCTGATATCATCGATTTTGGGTGTGACACACAGAACCAGTTTATGTGAGGGCAGATGAGTTAAAGTGAGGGTTTAGCTATATGGTTTTTGAATTTTCATAAATTTTAATTTGGCTGAAATTTTTAAAGAGGGAAAGTGATGTCATAAAATATTACATTAATTTTTATACATAAAGTGGAAAATTATGTCCCAAAAAACCCAATTGATAAAACTAATAAAATTAGGCTGAGATGCCCCGATACTGTGGGTTTAAACCCGATATAGTTTCTCTGAAATACCCAATATTCAATTTTTCCCTAACACCGTTGGGATGCCATAATTAAAATTTTAAAAAGTCATAAAGGTAGAGTGGGATGTCAAGATAAGTCATTGTAAGAATTTTACTTATTTTAAAAGGGCTGTTTTTATCACACAGAATCGTGAAAAGCATATCGAAAAACGCGGTGAAAGTCATGAATACAGTGCAATTAAGTCTTCAATCCCGAGGATTATTTTTCATAGAGTGGGATAGATTTCATGTGTATTTTTAAACTGATGGCAACCCAAAAGCCACCTTTTGATCACTTACTTAAATTGGTTTTGGGTTGGGGTCGACAAAGGGGGTTGTTATTAAAAAATTTGAGTGGATGTGTTGGCAGTTAAAAACTTTTCAAGACAGACAAAAACCTTTTGGGGAGTCATACACACAGTGTGGGTGAGAACGACATAGGGATAATGTCCTTTTAAAAGGAATGTGCCATGACATCGGGTACATTTGGGAGTGTTCCCCCCTTTAAAACCAAGGGTAAAGGGCCGTTTAAATGATTTTGGGTTTTTAAAACATAGGGAAGTTTTTCTTGTCATAATTTCAGTGGCTGTGATTTACAATTTGAGTGTATGTTAAAAACATATACAGTGTTTTGTTTTCCCTGAATCGAGTGGGTGGGGCCATGAATACAGCCTTGTGATATCAAAAAAGCGTAAGGTCAATTTTACAAAATTTAAACAAGGGATGTCATACGTACATGGGTTTGATATCCACACAGCTGTTTTTGTTTAATCAAAAACTCAGCAGTGACCCAGGTTTCAGTGGATGCAATGTCAATTACTGGGGTTGATGGGCATGAGAACATGGTTGGGGATGTCATTTGATTTTGGGGGATATCAAACCCGATTGATGTGAAGTCAATGGTTCATAAGAAATTTATGGACATTAAAAGGATTTGGGATCAAACCCAAAAATTTGGGGGGTTTTAAAGATCGATAACCCTTTTTGTTATGACACAGGTACAGTTTTGGGTGGCGTCAATATAAAGGGTTTGATGTGAAAAAAAAAGATTTGTGTCATTTAATAGAGTGGGCCCGTATGTCACCCACGGGGTTTTATGTCCGTGTACTGCTATTGTCTGATAAAATACAGCATTATGTTGCCTACCACAGTGTGGTTTATATCAAAGAAGAGTGGGTTTTCCCTCACACGATACAGATTTGGAGGGTTTTTGAGGGCAGATAGATGGGTTTTATTTTCCCTTTTCAAAGGTTGGGTTTTAAAGTCAAATATAATGAATTTTATTCAAAACCCTAGGGATGTGAGGGGCCGTGGAGTGGGGGTGTGAAGTTACAGGTAAAGGGATGAGATGTCATAAAACCCAAGGTTGGGGTCATTTTGAAAGGGGTCTGAAGTTATAAATGCAGTGTTTGTGATTCATAAAAACTGATCTTGATGTCAAAAAGGGGTTTAATGTTATTTTCATGTAAATGTGGGAAAATGTCATATTTTGGCCGTGTCAGGGCTTACATACCCTTTTTTGAGTCATCGACACAGAGGGACTTTGATACACACTGTGTTCATCTCTGTGATGGGACAAAAACAGTGGGCAGGATGTCAAAAAATAGTGGGTTTAATGTCAGGGATAGACGTTCATTGCTGAAAGCAGAAATTTTTGGGTTTTCAAAAATTTGGTTTTGATTTATAAAAATACAAACTGGAGGGCAACCCTATAGGGTTTTGATTTTATAAAGAGTTTTTTTTCATGTCTTCAACCCTTGAAAGTGCTGCATACATAGAGGTTTTTTGATATCGTCCCCGAGCCGGGGGGTGAATCATTGATACACTGGTTTTTTTGACACAATACGTGGAATTTTTTCTCAATACAAATTTTAGATGGCAGATAAAACGTTTTTGTTGTCAGGGGGTGATCTCCCTCTATAGGTCGGGGATTTCCAAGAACTAAATTTTAGGTAATGCGATTCGCAATGGGGGTGAAGTCAAAAAGATTGGGTGCGGCGTTATGTATAGTGTGTAAGATAACACGCATAAAATGGAGGGATGTCATCAATACAGTTGGTCTGATAACATTAAATTTGAGTGGGGTTTTTTAAAACACGATACTGTTTGGTGCAATGTCCCAAACTATTTGGGGGGATGCAAGGTAAAAGAGCATGCAAAGTCATAAATAATTTGGTTTTTATGTCATAAAATGTGGGTATTAAAGCCTTATAGTGTTTATGATGGTATCAAACAGCAGTGTGGGTTTAATAAAAAACAAAGGGTGTGATAAGATAGAAAGAGTGGGGTGAGACACAGAAACATGGTTTTTGAGGGAAGGAAACTAGTGAAAATGCCCTTTATACAAAGGGATATTTATGCAAACATATATAGCAAAGAGATCCCCCCAGGTAACATTTGTTATATCACCCAAAAAAGTCGGTGTGAGACAGAAACTGAGGATAAAATTTTAAAATAAACCCGTGGTGAAGTTTTAGAAATTTGGGGGTTTGATTTCGAACAGGGGTATGTGTAGTCCCCCCACATGCAAAGATCTATACAAAACACAGAGTTTGATGTTATACAAAAGGAGGGGTTTACGTGGTCAATACAGTTGGGGGTGGAAAAACACAGGGTTTTTTTGGGGTGAGGCAAATGAAAAAGGGTTTTAAAAATTTCACTACATCCCTGGAGTTGTTTAAAAACATAGAGGTTGCGACATCTAATTTCAGTAAGGGGAAAATTAAAGGAAAAATTGATGAAAAGAATGCAACTTTGGGTTTCACAGAAAAAAATGTGTGGGGATGCCCCAAAAAAGTGGGGGTGATATCAATTTGGGGAAATTTCGATGGCAAAGTTAAAGTGGGTGTGCTATCTCATATATAGGTGGACGCATGTCGTAATGGGTGGACCCTCAAAAAAACTATGGATTGCTATCCATAAAGAGGATTTTGATTTTCCAAACTACAATGCAAATGTAAACATACCCAAAGGGCGAGGTGGAAAACCCCAACAAAAAAGGGTTTTGATGTTTTACACATTTGGGGGTGGGTGTCGTTAATAAAATTGGGTAGGATTCCCCGAAACTGGAAAGTGATATCAAATATATATTCGTTTTTGATATCATCGAAACGGGTGTGATGACACAGATCCATTGATTTTAGGCAGATATAGTTTGACTTGAATTTTCACTTTTAGTGGACTTTAAGTCTAATTAAGTTTGGGGTGATGTCGTAAAGGGGCGGATGTGTGTTTATGGATTACATATGATTTCATACAAATGTGAAGGATGTCCTACCACCCAGGGGGGGGGGATAAAAATTTTATATTTGCTGTTGTGACACAAAACTGTGGGGGGGGATATCAATATTTTGTCTGTGAATTAAATCAATGGTTTTTGTTTTTTAAAAAACCGTGTTTTGGGTGCCATATAAAGTAGATAAGTCGTAAATGTAGAGTGTGTGATGCAAAATAAGTCATTGTTTTGATTTTTCTTAAAAAAGTTTTACTGGATAACCTAAAAGATTAAAAATAAATGGGCAAAAACGTAAATAACGATTGTGATGTCCCTGAATACCGGGGCATGTGATGGGCCCTTTAAAAACTGGGATTTTGTCAAAGGGTTTTGGATATTTGTCATGGTAAGCATCTGATGGCATCAATGCCACCTGTGATCCTTACATAGTTGGGGGATGGCTCGAAAAAATGGGGATACATATAGAGTGGGTGTGATGGCAGTTGAAAATTTTTTCAATACAACATAGATCTTGTTAGTCATACACACAGTGGGCGTTTAAAGGGCGTACATAGTGTAAAATTTATGTCCCCCAAAAATAGTATTTGCCATGACAACGGATACAGTGGAAATGTTCCCCTTTATACACCAATGTGATTTCCTTTTACTGAAAAATGGTTTTGAAGGGTTTTTAGGGTCTTGGGCATAATTACAGTGGCTTTTTGGGGTGCAAAAGAAAAGTTTATGTAAAGTTTATTACATGGGTGTGGTGTCATGGGAAACGAGTTTGGGGGTTTTTCCCCCATGAATACAGTTAAGTAAAAACATAAAAACGCAGGGGTCAGGCCCCAAATTAATCAAGGGGTCAAACCGTAAAAGAAAGGGGGATTTTCACAAAAATCATGTGGGGTGGTTTTAATAATATACTCAGGGAAAGACCCCGCTTTCAGTGGATGCGATGTCAGAAATCCCGGTTTATGACATGAAAACCCCCTGGGTGTGAACATAGAGTTTTGTAATAAACATACAATGGATGTGAGTCAAATGTAGTTCATAAAACTACACATGTCCCTGGACTTTGTGGAAAAAGGTATCATACAAACAATGGGGGTTATATGAAACCATAAACTGTGTGGATGACACAGGTACAGTGGATGTGCTCTTTAGGGATAAAGGGGGGTTTGGAAAAAAGAAATTTTATTTTATGAATTTAGTGGGAAATTTATGTCACCCGCTTTAGTTTTGGGTTCTTTTATACTGCATATTTTTCGATACATACGTTTTAAAAGGGGTGTCCTACATACAGTGGTTTATATCATTGATAAGTGGGGGTCTCACACGATACAGATTATGGGGGGTTATCGGGCCCGATAGAGTTTTTTGTATTGTCTTTCCAAAGTTTTTTTTTCATGTTAAAATAAAAGCATGTGTATTCAGAACCAATTTAGGTTTTGGGTTTTTGATAAAAAGGAAAAAGGGGGGGGGGGGGGGGGGGGGGGGGGGGGGGGGGGGGGGGGGGGGGGGGGGGGTTTTGGAGGGGGGGGGCTTGGGGGGGGGGGGGTTTGGGGGGGGGGGGGGGGGGGAAGGGTTTTTAAATTTTTAGGGGGGGGGGGGGGGGGGGGGGGGGGGGGGTGTTTATAAACCGGGATGTGAAAAGTCAAAATAAAGGGATTTTTGATGGGCAATTTTAAAGAAATTTTGGGGATTCATAAACAACATTTTAAAAAGATTTAAAAGTTTAAGTTAAAAGGGCAATTTTGAAATGGAAAGATGTCCCAAAGGGCCGTGTCCTGAAAATTTCATTTGTTGGAAATTTAAACGCCCCAGGGCAACCCTTTTTTTTACCCAAATGTGTGCCCCTGGGTTTTTGGCACCAAAAACCCGGCAAAGGGGCCCCAAAAAAGGGGGAAAATTTAGGAAAAGACTTGGGGTTTTCCCTGAAAGGTTTTAAAATTTTGGGGGTCTTTTAAAAATTGGGAAAAGATGTCAAAATATACTAGCTGTGAAGCATCCCTTAAAAAGGGGTGTGATGTTTATAAAGATTTAAACCCCCATTCAATTTACCCTTTAATTTTTTCCCCCCCCTCAAACATAGAATTTTGTGACATTCGCCAAGAGTGGGTTTTGGAATATTGATACACTGGTTTTTAGGACCAAAATAAAAGTGGAAAAAAAATCTAAGATACAATGTGTGAGTTGGGAGATATAACGTTGTGTTGTCAAAATTTTGATCTCATCTATATTTCTGTATTGGGCACGAATGCAAAGGAGGCAAAAGCGATGGGTGTAATGGGGTTAATCCCCTAAAGAGGGGGATGCGGCCCCGCCAAAAAATTTTTCCCCTTGGCCCAGGTTTTTCCCAGGTGTTGGCGTGGGTCTGATTTGGGGGGAGAAGGGAACCGGGGCCCGCAGCACCAGACATGCATAAAATGGGTGTGATGTCATCAGTACAGTTGGTATGAGATCATCATTAGAGTGTTTGAGATGACACAGATTCTGTGGATGCAATGTCAGATCTATTTGGAGTGATGTCATGAATACAGAGCATGCGATGTCATAAATAATGTGGTGTCATGTCATAAAATGTGGATGTGATGCCTTATAGTGTTTATGATGGTATGCAAAGAGCAGTGTGATGTAATACACACAAAGGGTGTGATAAGATGGAAAGAGTGGGTGTGAGACACAGATAAAGTGGTTGTGAGGTAACGAAACTACTGAATATGTATTGTATACAATGGATAAGATGTCATCATATATAGCGGATGAGAACTCACAGGTACACTTGTTGTGATATCATCAATAGAATGGATGTGATGACAGAGATACTAAGGATATGATGTCAAATATACTGTGTGTGATGTTTTAGAAATGGTGGTTTGATGTCGAAACGTGAAAATGTGATGTCTTCCACAGTGCAAAGATGCTATACATACGCAGAGTGTGATGTCATAAAAAGATTAGGTGTGACGTGGACCAATAGAGTGGGTGTGATGACACAAAAATTATTTGCTGTGATGTCATATGTATAGGGTATATATGGCACTACATACTGGATGTGGTTTCATACATAGAGAATTTGACGTCATAAGTACAGTAGTGTGAAGAATTAAGGAGAAGATGTGATGTAATAGAATGCAACTGGTGTCACAGATAAAGTGTGTGTGATGTCACATAAAATTGGGTGTGATATCAGTGGAGAGGTTTTGATGGTACATATATAGTGGGTGTGCTATCCCATATAGTGGGTGTGACGTCATGTCTGTAGTGGATGCGACATCATAAATACTGTGGATTTCTGTCATAAAGAGGATGTGATGCCATCTACAGTGCAAATGATATCATACATATGGCGAGTGTTGTGTCAGCAACACAGAGGTTTGTGATGTTATTCAGAGTGGGTGTGATGTCGTAAATATAGGGGATAGGATGTCACACGTAAACTGGATGTGATATCACATATATATTCGTTCTGATATCATCGATAGACTGGGTGTGATGAAAGAGATCTATTGGATGTGAGGTCAGATATAGTTGACGTGAGGGCAGCTAGAGTGGACGTGATGTCATAAATTAAGGGGTCTGATGTCGTAAAGAGTGAATGTGATGTCATAGGTATTACATATGATTTCATACATATAGTGGAAGTGATATCATACATACCCTGGGTGTGATAAAATTGATACATTTGCTGTGATGACACAGATACTGTGGGTGTGATATCAGATATGGTGTATGTGAAGTACACAATGGTTTTGTTCTCATAACACTGTGTGTGATGCCATATAAAGTATATAAGTCGTAAAGGTAGAGTGTGTGATGTCATAGATGGAGTCATTGTATGATGTCACTTATATAGTGACTGTGATATCATACAGAGTAGTGAAATGTCATATCTTATTAAACGTGGGTGATGTCATGAATACAGTGCATTGACGTCTTCAATACTGAGGATTGTTGTCATAGAGTGTGGATATGATGCCATGTGTAGTGCATCTGATGTTATACATATGCCACCTGTGATCACTTACATAGTTTGGTGTGATGGCGTCGACCAAGTGGGTGTGATGACATATACAGTGGATGTGATGGCAGTTAGAATGTGTTTCAAGACAGACATAGATCTTGTGTAGTCATACACAAAGTGTGGGTGAGAATGTACATAGTGGATATGACGTCCTAAACGTAGTATGTGCCATGACATCGGATACAGTGGTGGTGTTCCCATTCATATACCAAGTGAGATGTTATATTTACTGAGTATGATGTCTAAAGCATAGTAGGTGTCTTGTCATAATTACAGTGGCTGTGATGTCACAAGTAGAGTGTTTGTGATGTCATATACAGTGGCTGTGGTGTCATGAATCGAGTTGGTGTGTCGCCATGAATACAGTCTTGTGATATCATAAAGCGTAGGTGTTTTGTCACAAATTAATCATGGGATGTCATACGTACAGTGGGTTTGATATCACACATCATGCTCGTGTGGTATAATCAATATACTCAGCAATGACCCAGGTACAGTGGATGCGATGTCAGATATACTGGGTTGATGACATGAGAACAGTGGGTGTGATGTCATAGAGTGGTGTGATATCATACAGAGTGGATGTGATGTCATATGTAGTTCATAAGATGTCATAGACATTGTGGATGTGGTATCATACATACAATGGGTCTTATATGATCGATAATCTGTGTGTGATGACACAGGTACAGTGGATGGGCTCTCAGATATAAAGGGTGTGATGTGAGAAAAAGAAGATTTGATGTCATGAATAGAATGACTTGATGTCACCCAGGGTGGGTGTGATGTTGTATGTACTGCATATTGTTCGATACATAGAGTATGTGTGGTGTCCTACATACAGTGTGTGTTATATCATTGATAGAGTGGGTGTCATCACACTAATACAGATTATGGAGGTTATGCTGTCAGATAGAGTGGTTGTATTGTCTTTACACGGTGTGTTTCATGTCAAATATAACGCATTTGTATTCAGAACCATAGTCATGTGATGGGACAGATGGAGTGGCTGTGATGTCACAGGTATAGGGGATGAGATGTCATAAACTGTGGATGTGATGTCATATAGATGGGATCTGATGATATAAATGCAGTGTTTGTGATGTCATAAATACTGATCATTGATGTCATAAAGTGTGAATGTGATGTCATGTAGAATGTGTATGATGTCATATGTGTGCCGTGTCATGACTTACATTTTGTTGTGATGTCATCGACACAAAGGTATATCGATACACACGTGTGTGTCATCTGTGTGATGGCACAAATACAGTGGAAGTGATATCAAATATAGTGGGTGAGATGTCAGGTATAGACGTTGCATTGTCATGAAAGCAGTATGTGTGATGTCATATATATTGGATATGATGTCATAAATATACTAGCTGTGATGTCATACATATAGGGCTGTGATGTCATAAAAAGTTTATGTCATGTCATTCATCCTAAATGTGCTGTCATATATAGAGTGTGTGAGATATCGTCCAGAGCGTGGGTGTGGAATCATTGATACACTGGTTTTGAGGACACAGATACAGTGGATGTAGTCTCAGATACAATGTGTGAGATGACAGATATAACGTTTGTGTTGTCAGGTGTGTGATCTCATCTATAGTGTCTGTGATGCCAAGAACTAAATTGAGGTAATGCGATGACTGCAATGGTGTGAAGTCATAAAGAGTGGATGCGACGTTATGTATAGTGTGTAAGATGACATGCATAAAATGGGTGTGATGTCATCAGTACAGTTGGTATGGGATCATCATTAGAGTGTTTGAGATGACACAGATACTGTGGATGCAATGTCAGATCTATTTGGAGGGATGTCATGAGTACAGTGCATGTGATGTCATAAATAATGTGGTGTCATGTCATAAAATGTGGATGTGATGCCTTATAGTGTTTATGATGGTATGCAAACAGCAGTGTGATGTAATACACACAAAGGGTATGATAAGATGGAAAGAGTGGGTGTGAGACACAGATACAGTGGTTGTGAGGTAAGGAAACTAGTGAATATGTATTGTATACAATGGATATGATGTCATCATATATAGCGGATGAGATCTCACAGGTACACTTGTTGTGATATCATCAATACAGTGGATGTGATGACAGAGATACTGAGGATATGATGTCAAATATACTGTGTGTGATGTTTTAGAAATGGTGGTTTCATGTCGAAACGTGAGAATATGATGTCTTCCACAGTACAAATATGCTATACATACGCAGAGTGTGATGTCATACAAAGAGTAGGTGTGACGTGGTCAATACAGAGGGTGTGATGACACAAATTATTTGCTGTGATGTCACATGTATAGGGTATATATTGCACTACATACTGTATGTGGTTTCATACATAGAGGTTGTGACGTCATAAGTACAGTAGTGTGAAGACTTAAGGAGAAGATGTGATGTTATAGAATGCAACTGGTTTCACCGAAAAACTGTGTGTGATGTCACATAAAAGTGGGTGTGATATCAGTGGAGAGGTTATGATAGCAAAGTTATAGTGGGTGTGCTATCTCATATAGTGGGTGTGACGTCATGTCTGTAGTGGATGTGACATCATAAATACTATGCATTGCTGTCATAAAGAGGATGTGATGCCATCTACAGTGCAAATGATATCATACATATGGCGAGTGTGGTCTCAGCATCACAGAGGTTTGTGATGTTATACACAGTGGGTGTGATGTCGTTAATATAATGGATGGAATATCACACGTAAACTGGATGTGATATCATATATATGTTCGTTCTAATATCATCAATATACTGGGTGTGATGACACAGATCCAGTTGATGTGAGGTCAGATATAGTTGACGTGAGGTCAGCTATAGTGGACGTGATGTCATAAATTAAGTGGTGTGATGTCGTAAAGAGTGGATGTGATGTCATAGGTATTACATATGATTTCATACATATAGTGGAAGTGATGTCATACATACCCTGGGTTTGATAAAATTTATACATTTGCTGTGATGACACAGATACTGTTGGTGTGATATCAGATATGGTGTCTGTGAAGTACACAATGGTTCTGTTCTCATAATATTATGTGTGATGCCATATAGAGTAGATAAGTCGTAAAGGTAGAGTGTGTGACGTCATAGATAGAGTCATTGTATGATGTCACTTATATAGTGACTGTGATATCATACTGAGTAGATGAAATGTCATATCATATATAACACTTGTGATGTCATGAATACAGTGCATGTGATGTCTTAAATACTGTGGATTGTTGTCATAGAGTGTGGATATGATGTCATGTGTAGTGCATCTGATGGCATACATATGCCACCTGTGATCACTTACATGGATGGTGTGATGGCGTCGGCAAAGTGGGTGAGATGACATATAGAGTGGATGTGATGGCAGTTAGAACGTGTTTCAGGACAGACATAGATCTTGTGTAGTCATACACACAGTGTCGTTGAGGACGTACATAGTGTATATGATGTCCTAAACATAGTATATGCCATGAGATCGGATACAGTTGTAGTGTTCCCATTCATATACCAAGTGTGATGTTCCTTTTACTGAGTATGGTTTTTGAAGCATAGTAGGTGTCTTGTCATAATTACAGTGGCTGTGATGTCACAAGTAGAGTGTATGTGATGTCATATACAGTGGGTGTGGTGTCATAAATCGAGTGGGTGTGTCGCCATGAATACAGTCTTGTGATATCATAAAGCATAGGTTTTATGTGACAAATTAATCATGGGATGTCATACGTACAGTGGGTTTGATATCACACATCATGCTGGTGTGGTATAATCAATATACTCAGCAATGACCCAGGTACAGGGGATGCGATGTCAGATATACTGGGTTGATAACATGAAAACCGTGGGTGTGATGTTATAGAGTGGTGTGATATCATAAAGAGTGGATGTGATGTCATATGTAGTTCATAAGATGTCATGGACTTTGTGGATGTGGTATCATACATACAATGGGGGTTATATGATCGATAATCTGTGTGTGATGACACAGGTACAGTGGATGTGCTCTCAGATATAAAGGATGTGATGTGAGAAAAAGAAGATTTGATGTCATGAATAGAGTGAATTGATGTCACCCAGCGTCGGTGTGATGTAGTATATACTGCATTTTGTTCGATACATACAGTATGTGTGGTGTCCTACGTACAGTGTGTGTTATATCATTGATAGAATGGGTGTCATCACACTGATACAGATTATGGAGGTTATGCGGTCAGATAGAGTGGTTGTATTGTCTTTACACGGTGTGTTTCATGTCAAATATAACGCATGTGTATTCAGAACCATAGTGGATGTGATGGGACAGATGAAGTGGCTGTGATGTCACAGGTATACTGTATGAGATGTCATAAACTGTGGATGTGATGTCATATAGATGGGATCTGATGTCATTAATGTAGTGTTTGTGATGTCTTAAATACTGATCATTGATGTCATAAAGTGTGAATGTGATTTCATGTAGAATGTGTATGATGTCATATGTGTGCCGTGTCATGACTTACATACTTGTTGTGATGTGATCGACACAGTGGTACATGGATACACATGTGTGTGTCATCTGTGTCATGGCACAAATACAGTGGCAGTGATGTCAAATATAGTGGTTGAGATGTCAGGTATAGACGTTGCATTGTCATGAAAGCAGTATGTGTGATGTCATATATATTGGATATGATGTCATAAATATACTAGCTGTGATGTCATACATATAGGGTTGTGATGTCATAAAGAGTTTATGTCATGTCATTCATCCTGAATGTGCTGTCATACATAGAGTGTGTGAGGTATCGTCCAGAGTGTGAGTGTGGAATCACTGATACACTGGTTTTGAGGACACAGATACAGTGGATGTAATCTAAGATACAATGTGTGAGGTGGCAGATATAACGTTTGTGTTTTCAGGTGTGTGATCTCATCTATAGTGTCTGCGATGCCACGAATGCAATGGAGGTAATGCGATGACTGCAATGGTGTGAAGTCATAAAGAGTGGATGCGACGTTTTGTATAGTGCCTAAGATGTCGTACATAAAATGGGTGTGATGTCATACCTACAGTTGGTCTGAGTTCATCATTAGTGTGGTTGTGATGACACAGATACAGTGGATGCAATGTAAGATTTGTTTGGAGTGATGTCATGAGTAGAGTGCATGTGATGTCATAAATAATGAGGTGTCATGTCATAAAATGTGCATGTGATGCCTTAAATAGTGTTTATGATGATACGCAAACAGGGGTGTGATGTCAGCCATACAAAGGGTGTGATAAGATGGAAAAAGTGGGTGTGGGACACAGATACAGTGGTTGTGAGGTCACAAAACTAGTGAATATATATTGTATACAATGGATATGATGTCATCATATATAGCGGATAAGATCTCACAGGTACACTTGTTGTGATGTCATCAATACAGTGGATGTGATGACAGAAATTCTGTGGATATGATGACAAAATATACTGTGTGTGATGTCTCAGAAATGGTGGTTTGATGTCGAAATGTGAGGATGTGATGTCTTCCACAGTGCAAAGATGCTATACATACGCAGAATGTGATGTCATACAATGAGTAGGTGTGACGTGGTCAATACAGTGGGTGTGATGACACAGATTATTTGCTGTGATGTCACATGTACAGGGTATATATTGCCCTACATACTGGATGTGGTTTCATATATAGAGGTTGTGACGTCATAAGTACAGTAGTGTGAAGCCTTAAGGAGAAGATGTGATGTTATAGAGTGCATATGATGTCACACATATTGTGGGTGTGATGACACATAACAGTGGGTGTGATATCAGTGGAAAGGTTGTGATGGCAAAGATACAATGGGTGTGCTGTCTCATATAGTGGCTGTGACGTCCTGTCTGAATTGGATGTGACATCATAAATACTGTGGTTTGCTGTTATAAAAAGGATGTGTTTCCATCTGCCGTGCAATTTATATCATACATAGGCCGAGTGTGATGTCAGCAACACATAGGTTTGTGACGTTATACAGAGTTGGTGTGATGTAATAAATATAGTGCATAGGATGTCACACGTATACTGGATATGATATCTTATATATATTGGTTGTGTTATCATCGATAGACTGGGTGTGATGACACAGATTCAGTTGATGTGAGGTAAGATATAGTGGACGTGATGTCATAAATAAAGTGGTGTGATGTCGTAAAGAGTGGATGTGATGTCATAGGCACTACATATGATTTCATACATATAGTGGAGTTGATGTCATACATACACTGGGTTTGATAAAATTGATACATTTGATGTGATGACACAGATACTGTGGGTTTGATATCAGATATGGTGTCTATGAAGTACACAATGGTTCTGCTCTCATAACACTCTGTGCGATGCCATATAAAGTAGATAATTCATAAAGGTAGAGTGTGTGATGTCATAGATAGTGTCATTGTATGATGTCACTTATATAGTGAATGTGATATCATACACAGTAGATGAAATGTCATATCGTATATTATGCATGTGATGTCATGAATACAGTGCATGTGATGTCATGAATACTGAGGATTGTTGTCATAGAGTGTGGATATGATGTCATGTGTAGTGCATCTGATGGCATACATATGCCACCTGTGATCTCTTACATCGTTGGTGTGATGGCGTTGACAAAGTGGGTGTGATGACATATAGAGTGGATGTGGTGGCAGTTAGAACGGGTTTCAAGACAGACATAGAGCTTGTGTAGTCATACACACAGTGTGGGTGAGAACGTATATAGTGGATATGATGTCCTAAACGTAGTATGTGCCATGACATCGGATACCTTGGTAGTGTTCCCATTCATATACAAAGTGTGATGTTTCTTTTACTGAGTATGGTGTCTAAGGCATAGTAGGGGTCTTGTCATAATTACAGTGGCTGTGATGTCACAAGTAGAGTGTATGTGATGTCATATACAGTGGGTGTGGTGTCATGAATCGAGTGGGTGTGTTTCCATGAATACAGTCTTGTGATGTCATAAAGCTTTGGGGTTATGTTAAAATTAATCATAGGATGACATACGTACAGTGGGTTTGATATCACACATAATGCTGGTGTGTTATAATCAAAATACTCAGTAATGAACAGGTACAGTGGATGCGATGTCAAATATACAGGGTTGATGACATGAGAACAGTGGTGTGATGTCATAGAGTGGTGTGATATCATACAGAGTGGATGTGATGTCATATGTAGTTCATAAGATGTCATAGGCATTGTGGCTGTGGTATCATACATACAATGGGGGTTATATGATCGATAATCTGTGTTTGATGACACAGGTACATTGGATGTACTGTCAGATATAAAGGGTGTGATGTGAGAAAACGAAGATTTGATGTCATGAATAGAGTGACTTGATGTCACCCAGCATGGGTGTGATGTCGTATACACTGCATATTGTTCGATACATACAGTGTGTGTGGTGTTCTACATATAGTGTGTGTTATATCATTGATAGAGTGGGTGTCATCACACTGATACAGATTATGGAGGTTATGCTGTCAGATAGAGTGGTTGTATTGTCTTTACATGGTGTGTTTCATGTCAAATATAATGCATGTGTATTCAGAACCATAGTGGATGTGATGGGACAGATGGAGTGGATGTGATGTCACAGGTATAGGGGATGAGATGTCATAAACCGTGGATGTGATGTCATATAGAAGAGAACTGATGTCACGAATGCAGTGTTTGTGATGTCATAAATACTGATCATTGATGTCATAAACTGTGAATGTGATGACATGTAGAGTGTGTATGATGTCATATGTGTGCCGTGTCATGACTTACATACTTTTTGTGATGTCATCGACACAGAGGTACATCGATACACACGTGTGTGTCATCTGTGTGATGGCACAAATTCAGTGGCAGTGATGTCAAATATAGTGGGTGGGATATCATGTATAGACGTTGCATTGTCATGAAAGCAGTATGTGTGATATCATATATATTGGATATAATGTCATAAATATACTAGCTGTGATGTCATACATATAGGGCTGTGATGTCATAAAGAGTTTATGTCATGTCATTCATTCTGAATGTGCTGTCATACATAGAGTGTGTGTGATATCGTCCAAAGAGTGGGTGTGGAATCATTGATACACTGGGTTTGAGAGCACAGATACAGTTAATGTAGTCACAGATACAATGGGTGAGATGGCAGATACAACGTTTGTGTTGTCATGTGTGTGATCTCATCTATAGTGTCTGTGATGCCACGAATGCAATGGAGGTAATGCGATGACTGCAATGGTGTGACGTCATAAAGAGTGGATGCGACGATTTGTATAGCGCCTAAGATGTCATACATAAATTGGGTGTGATGTTATACATACAGTTGGTCTGATATCATCATTAGAGTGGTTGTGATGACACAGATACAGTGGATGCAATGTCAGATATGTTTGGAGTGATGTCATGAGTAGAGTGCATGTGATGCCATAAAGAATGTGTTGTCATGTCATAAAATGTGGATGTGATGCCTTAAGAAGTGTTTATGATTGTAACCAAAAAGGCATGTGATGTCAGACATACAAAGGGTGTGATAAGATGGAAAGAGTGGGTGTGAGACACAGATACAGTGGTTGTGAGGTTAACAAATCTAGTGAATATGTATTGTATACAATGGATAAGATGTCATCATATATAGCGGATCAGATCTCATAGATACACTTGTTGTGATATCATCAATACAGTGGATGTGATGACAGAGATACGGTGGATATGATGTCAAATATACTGTGTGTGATGCCTTAGAAATGGTGGTTTGATGTCGTAAGTTGAGGATGTGATGTCTTCCACAGTGCAAAGATGCTATACATACGCAGAGTGTGATATCATACAAAGAGTAGGTGTGACGTGGTCAATACAGTGGGTGTGATGACACAGATTATTTGCTGTGATGTCACATGTATAGGGTATATATTTCCCTACATACTGGATGTGGTTTCATATACAAACATTGTGACGTCATAAGTAGAGTAGTGTGAAGACTTAAGGAGCAGATGTGATGTTATAGAATGCAACTTATGTCACACGTAAACTCTGTGTAATGTCACATAAAATTGCGTGTGATATCAGTGGAAAGGTTGTGATGGCAAAGATATAGTGGGTGTGCTGTCTCATACACTGGGTGTGACGTCATGTCTGAAGTGGATGTGACATCATAAATACTGTGGTTTTCTGTTATAAAGAGGATGTGATGCATCTACAGTGCAAATGATATCATACACAGGCCGCGTGTGGTGTCAGCAACACAGAGGATTGTGATGTTATACAGAGTGGGTGTGATGTCATAAATATAGTGCATAGGATGTCACATGTATACTGGATGTGATATCATATATATATTGGTTGTGATATCATCGATAGACTGGGTGTGACGACACAGATTCAGTTGATGTGAGGTCAGATATAGTGGACGTGATGTCATAAATAAAGTGGTGTGATGCGGTAAAGAGTGGATGTGATGTCATAGGTATTACATATGATTTCATACATATAGTGGAGGTGATGTCATACATACAATGGGTTTGATAAAATTGATACATTTGCTGTGGTGACACAGATACAGTGGGTGTGATATCAGATATGGTGTCTGTGAAGTACACAATGGTTCTGTTCTCATAACACTGTGTGTGATGCCACATAAAGTAGATAAGTCATAAAGGTAGAGTGTGTGATGTCATAGATAGAGTCATTGTATGATGTCACTTATATAGTGAATGTGATATCATACACAGTAGATGAAATGTCATATCATATATAATGCGTGTGATGTCATGAATACAGTGCATGTGATGTCATAAATAGTGAAGATTGTTGTCATAGAGTGTGGATATGATGTCATGTGTAGTGCATCTGATGGCATACATATGTACCCTGTGATCTCTTACATAGTTGGTGTGATGGTGTCGACAACGTGAGTGTGATGACATATAGAGTGGATGTGATGGCAGTTAGAACGGGTTTCAAGACAGACATAGAGCTTTTGTAGTCATACACACAGTGTGGGTGAGAACGTTTATAGTGGATATGATGTCCTAAACGCAGTATGTGCCATGACATTGGAAACAGTGTTAGTGTTCCCATTCATATACCAAGTGAGATGTTATATTTACTGAGTATGATGTCTAAAGCATAGTATGTGTCTTGTCATAATTACAGTGGCTGTGATGTCACAAGTACAGTGAATGTGATGCCATGAATAGTGTGGGTGTGTTGCCATGAATACAGTCTTGTGATGTCAAAAAGCATGTGTGCTACGTCACAAATTGATCATAGGATGTCATACATATAGTGGGTTTGATATCACACATAACCCTGGTGTGGTATAATCAATATACTCATTAATGATCTAAGTACAGTGCAGGCGATTTCAGATATACTGGGTGTGATGACATGAGAACAGTGAGTGTGATGGCATAGAATGTTGTGATATCATACAGAGTGGTTGTGATGTCATATGTAGTACATAAGATGTCATACACATGGTGGCTCTGGTATCATACATACAATGGGGGTATTATGATCAATAATCTGTGTGTGATGACACAGGTACAGTGGATGTGCTGTCAGATATAACGTGTGTGATGTGAGTTGAAGTAGATTTGATGTCATGAATAGAGTGATTTTAAGTCATACAGCGTGGGTGTGATGTCGTATATAATGCATATTGTTCCATACACATAGCATGTGTGATGTCCTACATGCAGTGTTTGTTATATCATCGATAGAGTGGGTGTGATCACACAGATACAGATATGGAGTTTATGATGTCAGATAGTGTGGTTGTATTGTCTTAACACGGTGTGTTTCATGTCAAATGTAGTGGATATGAATTCAGAACCATAGTGGATGTGATGGTACAGATGAAGTGGCTGTGATGTCACAGGTATAGGGGATGAGATGTTATAAACCGTGGATTTGATGTCATATAGAGGGGATCTGATATCATGAATGCAGTGTCTGTGATGTCATAAATACTGATCATTGATGTCATTAAGTGTGAATGATTTGATATATAATATGATTTGATAAATATTTTCAATGATCTATAAAGTGCTAACATTCAAGGTATATCATGGTTGCTGTATAAAAGTAAAATATAGTCCAGAGGAACACCAAGTTCAGCACACCAACACAAGAAAAACTTCGGGTACCCCAAATCATCTCGAGATGAGAGCTGATTCCCTATTTTTGACTCAAGAGTAATGCAACTTTCCACATGCACCTGAACAGGACGCCTCTCTTAGCTATATGTATGTGAGAGGAACCCTGAGTTTGCTGCCTCAAGTGGAATGAACACCGAGATGCCGTGACTTGTAATATGGCCGGATTTCCCTCCAGTGACTTGAATGCAGGCTAGTCTTTCATCTCCCAAGATGAAGGGATGTGTGAATGCCCTGTGGAGACTTTAGAGGAAGCCCTAGTTCCCGGCCTCATCTCGACAGGAGGCCTCACATCCCCTTAAAATTTCGAGAGGAACTTGGAGTTCAATGAGTCAAAAGGACAACAAGCCTGACTCCTCTTAAAAATTGATAGGAATCCGACAATCACTGTGGGAACTGAAAGGGACCCTGGGTCTCAAGTCTCACCTAAAGAGGCCTCCCTATTGCCCTGACAAGCCTCGATGAGAATCTCGAGGTGTCCCTCGCAACTAGACATGAGTCCTGACTTCACTGAACAAACTCAAGTTTTGAAGGGCCATCCAAATCCTAACTCGAAAATGTATCCCAGGTTCCTGTCGCAACTCGATAAAAACGGCTAGACTTCCCCCTCGCCACCAGATGAGGTCCGATTCCCCTGCATTGGGTGCAGAGCAATTCCTCGTTCCACATCAAACACGAAAGGAGCCTGGACTTCCTGGATGGAACTCCAGAGAGTCTTCAAGAACACTGTCCCATGTTTTGAGGCATCCTGACGTCACCGCAGCAATATGAAAGAGCTCCGTGTTCCCCAATTCAAATCTAGATGAGTCTAGATTCTCCTGCATTGTCTGCAGAGCCATCCTGCGTTCCCCATCAAACAAGACATGTGGCTTGACTTCCTTTGAGCAACTCCAAAGATTCCCTGAGAACACCGTCTCAAGTCTAGAAGAACATCAAGTTTAGCACATCAAATGTAGAAAAGTTCCATGTACCCCAAATCTTCTCGAAAGAAGAGCAGATTCCCTGGCTTTGATAAAAGAGGAACGCCAGCTTTTCATAAGCACCTCAAGAGGAGTCTTCTCTGAGCTATAAGTATGTAAGAGGGACCCGGAGTTTGCTGCCTCAAGTGGGATGGGCACCGAGATGCCCTGACTCAAAATATCGCCGGATTTCCCTGCAGTGACTTGAATGCAGGCTCGTCTTTCATCTCACAAGATGAAGGGATGTCTGAATCCCCAGAGGAGCCCTTAGAGAAAGCCCCGGTTCCCCGCCTCATCTGGACAAGAGGCCTCACATCCCTTTGACAACTCGAGAAGAAGGCGGATTTCAATGCTTCAAAACAACACGATGCCTGACTCCTCTTGAAAATTAATAGGAATCCCAATATACCTGTGGCACCTGGAAAGGAACCCTGGGACTCCCTCCTCACCTCAAGAGGAATACCTATTGCCATTCCAAGCCTACAGGAGAATTCTGATGTGTCCCTCGCAACTAGACAGGTGTGGTGACATTGCTGAATGAACACGAGTTTTGATGGGCCATCCCCATCCTGACTCAGGAATATACATAAGTTTCCTGCAACAACAAAAGAGAAACCATGAGACTTCCCCCTCGCCAACACATGAGGCTCCATTCCCCTGCAATGCATGCAGAGCAAATCCGTGTTCCACATCAAACAACAAAGAAGCCTGGACTTCCTGAACGGAACACCAGACAATCCCGAAGAACACTGTCACAAGTCTATAGGGGCCCTGAGGTCACTGCAGCAACGTGAAAGAGATCCGTGTACCCGAAATCAACTCAAGATGAGGCCCGACTGCTCTGAATTGGCTCCAGAGCCATCCTACATTCCCCATCAAACACGACAAGGGGCTTAACTTCCTTTAGGCAACTCCAGAGATTCCCCGAAAACAACAGCCAAATTCTACAAGAAGACCAAGTTCAGCACTGCAACTCGAGAAAAGCTCCATGTACCCCAAATCATCTCCAGATGAGAGCGGATTCCCTGGCATTGTCACAAGAGGAATGAAGACATTCCACAAACACCTTAAGATGAGGTATCTCTCAGCAGTATGTATGTGAGGGGGAACCTGAGTGTGCTGCCTTAAGTAGAACGGACAACGAGGTGCCCTCATTCGAAATAAGGCCGGATTTCCCTGCAGTGACTTGAATGCAGGCTTGTCTTTCATCTCACAAGATGAACGGATGTCTGAAGCCACTGCGGAAACCCTAGAGAAAGCCCTAGTTTGCCGCCTCATCTCGACGGGATGCCTCACATCCCTTTGACAACGCGAAAGGAACCCAGAGTTCAATGTTTCATAAGGAGAAGATGCCTGAGTCTGCTTGAAAATTGACAGGAATTCTAATATCACTGTGGCAACTGGAAAGGGAACCTGGGTCTCACACCTCACCTCGAGAGGCGTCCCTAATGCCCTGCCAAGCGAAGAGGAGAATACCGAGGTGTTTCAACCAACTAGACAGGGGTCCTGACGTTGCTGAACAAACCCGAGTTTTGAAGGGCCATTCCCATCTTAACTCGAGAATATACCCAAGGTTCCCGCTGCAACTCGAGAAAAACCACGAGACTTTCCCCTCGCTGCCAGATGAGGCCCGATTCCCCTGCATTGCATGCAGAGCAATTCCATCTTCCCCATCAAACATGAAAGGAGTCTGGACTTCCTGGATGGAACTTCATAGAGTCCCCAAGAACATTGTCACAAGTCTAGAGGGACCCTGATGTCACCACAGCAACACCAAACGGCTCTGTGTTCTGCAAATCAACTCGAGATGAGTCCAGATTCCCCTGCATGTGCTCCAGAGCCATCCCGAATTCCCCATCCAACATGACAAGTGGCTTGACTTCCTTTAAACAACAACAGAGAATCCACGAGAACACCGTCCAAAGTCCAGAGGAACACCGAGTTCAGCAGAGCAACTCTTTAAGACAAAACTGCTTAGTCCCCTTCCCCTTTCTTGAGATATGGATTGTCTCCTGACCTTGTGACTAACATTACTCCTTGTTCCCTTGGTAACAATTGCAGTTTGTTTGGTTTGTTGAACTCTATCATTCCCGAAAGAAGTTTCTTGTACTGCAGCCTGTATATACTCATAGAAAAATCATTAAAGCACCTTTGCTCCATTAGAGCTTAGGTCCCCGGGTCTTTTTTTGTCTCTCTCTCTATTTTTCTCTCTCTATATATATCTTTTTCTTGCTGACTCTCTGGAGTGTGGAGACCGGTCGTGCTCACTTTTCTGCCCGGGCTTTTAAGACTCCCTCGAGAGGGAGCCTGGTACCTTTGTGAGTGATGCAAGCCCTGTGTCAAGGACAATATTGGTCCTATGTGTAAACCAAGGGATATCAGCCACCTTCTCTCTTTTACTTTCTGATCGCCAACTCTGTACCACCAGGTTCCAGTCCATTAAAGGACCCCAGCAAATGTGGCCAAAGAACAGGGACACTGGTATACGTGGTATATCAGGTGGAGTGACTCATGGACCTAATGAGGTCTGTAAATACTAAGGCATGGGTTAAAAGTTTGGCCAGCCCCATTATTTTTCTACTGTACTTCACCACTTCTTTACATTTCAGGGACATCTGGTTTCACGCCAAGAAATAGAGGCTTGCCTTCAAACAGTAGTTGAACATAATCCTTAGATTCCTGATAAATGCAGTTTTGACTTATAAATTTGGCTCCGGGTCAAAGAAAATGTTAAATGAACAGCCAAACAAGGAAAAACTATTCCAATTGATCTCGAGCCCCTGTGCGCTCTTATTAAAGCTGTAATTCTGCCATTTCAAGTTATATTCTAGCCCTTCCAATATTCAGCAACAGACAAAACACTTATTATATACATATAAATTAAATGATTAAACCTTACAAAGGCTCAGTTAAAACAGTACAAAATATCTCAAAATTTTCTTGCTAGCCCTGCCCTGGCTGCTCCAAATGCTTCTCC
>JAJLRB010000408.1:0-49022 GCA_020976825.1 Odocoileus hemionus | reverse complement strand
TTTTTGTTACATCACAACCAAAGTATCTGCGTCTCACACCCACTCTTTCTAACTTACCACATCCTTTCTATGTATGACGTCACACCCCTATTTGCGTACCATCATAAACACTATTTAAGCCATCACATCCACATTTTATGACATGACACCACATTATTTATGACATCGCATGCACTGTACTCATAATATCATTCCAAATATATCTGACATTGCATCCACTGTATCTGTGTCATCACAACCACTCTAATGGTGAACTCAGACCAACTGTACGTGTGACAACACACCCAATTTATGTATGACATCTTACACACTATACATAATGTCGCATCCACTCTTTATGACTTCACACAATTGCAGTCATCGCATTAACTCTATTGCATTTGTGGCATCACAGACACTATAGATGAGATCACACACATGACAACACAAACGTTGTATCTGCCATCTCACCCATTGTATCTGAAACTACATATACTGTATCTGTGTCCTCAAAGCCAGTGTATGAATTATACCACACGCACTCTCTGGACGATATCACACACACTCTATGTATGACATCACATTCAGGATGAATGACATGACATAAACTCTTTATGACATCACAGCCCTATATGTATAACATCACAGCTAGTATATTTACGACATCATTTCCAATTATATGATGTCACACATACTGCTTTCATGACAATGCGATGTCTATATCTGACATCTCACCCACTATATTTGACATCACTGCCACTGTATTTGTGCCATCACACAGAAGACACACACGTGTGTATCGATGTACCTCTCTGTTGATGACATCAAAACAAGTATGTAAGTCATGACACGGCACACATATGACATCGTACACATTCTACATGATATCACATTCACACTTTATGATATCAATGATCAGTATTTATGACATCACAAACACTGCATTCATGACTTCAGATTCCCTCTATATGACATCACATCCACGGTTTATGACATCTCATCCCCTATACCTGTGATATCACAGCCATTCCATCTGTAACATCACATCCACTATGGTTCTGAATTCATACACACTATATTTGACATGAAACACACCATGTTAAGACAATACAACCAGTCTATCTGACAGCATAACCTACATAATCTGTATCAGTGTGATGACACCCACTCTATTGAAGATTTATCACACACTGTATGTAGGACAAACACATACTGTATGTATCAAACAATATGCAGTATATACGACATCACAACCACGCAGGGTGACATCAAGTCACTCTCTTCATGACATCAAATCTACTTTATATCACATCACACTCTTTATATCTGACAGCACATCCACTGTACCTGTGTCATCACACACAGATTATCGATCATATAACCCCCATTGTATGTATGATACCACAGCCACAAATCTATCACATCTTATGAACTACATGTGACATGACATCCACTCTGTATGATATCACACCTCTCTATGACATCACACCCACTTTTCTCGTGTCATCACCCCAGAATATCTGACATCGCATTCTCTGTAACTGGGTCATGACTGAGTATATTGATTATACCACACCAGCATTATGTGTGATATCAAACCCACTATATGTATGACTTAATATGATTAATTTTTGACATAAAAACCACTCTTTATGACATCACAAGACAGTATACATTGCAACACACGCACTTGATTCATGAAAAACACACCCACTGTATATGACATCACATACACTGTACTTGTGACATCACAGCCACTGTAATTATGACAAGACACCTACTACGCTTTAGACAACATACTCAGTAAAAATAACATCTCACTTGGTATATGAATGGGAACACTATCACTGTATCTGATGTCATGGCACATACTACGTTTAGGACATCATATCCACTATATACGTTCTCACCCACACTGTGTGTATGACTACACAAGCTCTATGTCTGTCTTGAAACCCGTTCTAACTGTCATCACATCCACTCTATATGTCATCACACCCACTTTGTCGAAGCCATCACACCAACTATGTAAGAGATCACAGGTGGCATATGTATGCCATCAGATGCACTACACATGAAATCATATCCACACTCTATGACAAAATCCTCACTATTTTTGACATCACATGCACTGTATTCATGACATCACACGCATTGCATACGATATGACATTTCATCTACTATGTATGATATAACAGTCTCTATATAAGTAACATCATACAATGACTCTATCTATTACATCACACACTCTACCTTTACGACTTATCTAATTTATATGGCATCACACACAGTGTTATGAGAACAGAACCATTGTGTACTTCACAGACACCATATCTGATAACACACCCACAGTATCTGTGTCATCACAGCAAATGTATTAATTTTATCAAACCCAGTGTATGTATGACATCACCTCCACTATATGTATGAAATCATATTAATACATATAACATCACATCCACTCTTTACAACATCACACCACTTTATTTATGACATCACGTCCAGTATATCTGACCTCACATCAACTGGATCTGTGTCGTCACACCCAGTCTATCGATGATATCACAACATATATATATATGATGTCACATCCAGTATACTTGTGACATCCGATGCACTATATTTATGACATCAGTCCCACTCTGTATAACATTGCATCCCTCTGTGTTGCTGACAACACACTTTGCCTATGTATGATACCATTTGCCCTTAGATGACATCGCATCCTCTCTATAATAGCAAACCACAGCATTTATGATGTCACATCCTCTTCAAACATGATGTCACACCCACTATATGGGACAGCACACCCACTGTATCTTTGCCATAACAACCTCTCCACTGATATCACACCCACTTTTATGTGACATTACACCCGCTATAGGTGTGACATCAGTTGCACTCTATAACATCAAATCTACTCCTTAAGTCTTCACACTACTCTACTTATGACGTCACAACCTCTATATATGAAACCACATCCAGTATGTAGGGCAATATTTACCCTATACATGTGACATCACATCAAATAATCTTTGTCATCACACCCAATTTATTGACAACGTCACACCTACTATTTATATGACATCACATTCTGCATATGTATAGCATCTTTGCACTGTAGAAAACATCACATCCTCAAGTTACGACATAAAACCACCATATCTTAGGCATCACACACAGTATGTTTGACATCATATCCACGGTATCTCTGTGATCACATCCACTGTATTGATGATATCACAACAACTCTATCTATGAGGTCTCATCCACTATATATGATGACCTCATATCTATTGTATTCAATACATACTCTCTATTTTTGTTACATCACAACCAAAGTATCTGCGTCTCACACCCACTCTTTCTAACTTACCACACCCTTTCTATGTATGACGTCACGCCCCTATTTGCATACCATCATAAACACTATTTAAGCCATCACATCCACATTTTATGACCTGACACCACATTATTTATGATATCGCATGCACTGTATTCATTACATCACTCCAAATATATCTGACATTGCATGCACAGTATCTGTGTCATCACAAACACTCTAATGATGATCTCAGACCAACTGCACGTGTGACAACACACAAAATTTATGTATGACATCTTACGCACTATACATAACGTCGCATCCACTCTTTATGACTTCACACAATTGCAGTCATCCCATTACCTCTATTGCATATGTGGCATCACAGACACTATAAATGAGATCACACACATGACAACACAAACGTTATATCTGCCATCTCACCCATTTTATCTGAGACTACATCCACTGTATCTGTGTCCTCAAAACAGTGTATCAATTATACCACATGCACTTTCAGGACGATATCACACACACTCTATGTATGACAACATATTCAGGATGAATGACATGACATAAACTCTTTATGACATCACAGCCCTATATGTATAACATCAGAGCTAGTATATTTATGACATCATATCCAATATATATGATATCACACATACTGCTTTCATGACAATGCAACGTTGAAATATGACATCTCACCCACTATATTTGACATCACTGCCACTGTATTTGTGCCATCACACTGAAGACACACACGTGTGTATCGATGCACCTCTGTGTCGATGACATCACAACAATATGTAAGTCATGATACGGCAAACATATGACATCATGCACATTCTACATGACCTCAATACACCCTTTATGATATCAATGATCAGTATTTAAGGAACCACAAACACTGCATACATGACATCAGATCCCCTCTATATGACATTAAATCCACGGTTTATGACATCTCATCCTCTATACCTGTGACATCATAGCCACTCCATCTGTACCATCACATCCACTATGGTTCTGTATTCATATCCACTATATTTGACATGAAACACACCATGTTAAGACAATACAACCACTCTATCTGACAGCATAACCTCCATAAACTGTATCAGTGTGATGACACCCAGTCTATCTATGATAAAACACACATTGTATGTAGGACACCACACATACTATATGTATTAAAACGTATGCAGTATATAGGACATCACAACCACGCTGAGTGACATCAAGTCACTCTCTTCATGACATCAAATCTACTTTATCTCACATCACACTCTTTATATCTGACAGCACATCCACTGTACCTGTGTCATCACACACAGTTTATCGATCAAATAACCCCTATTGTATGTATGACACCACAGCCACAATGTCTATGATATCTTATGAACCACATAAGACATCACATCCACTCTGTATGATTTCACACTACTCTATGGCATCACACCCACTGTTCTCATGTCATCAACACAGTATATCTGACATCACGTCCACTGTACCTGGGTCATTACTAAGTATATTGATTATACCATACCAGCATTATGTGTAATATTAACCCCACTATATGTATGACATCCTATGATTAATTTGTGACATAACACCCACTCTTTATGACATCACAATTATGTATTCTTGGCAACACACCCACTCAATTCATGACACCACACCCACTGTATATGACATCACATACACTGTACTTGTGACATCACAGCCACTGTAATTATTACAAGAGACTTACTATGCTTTAGACACCACACTCCGTACAAATAACATCTCACTTGCTATATGAATTGGAACACTAACACTGTATCCGATGTCATGGCACATACTACATTTAGGACATCCTATCCACTATATACGTTCTCACACACACTGTGTGTATGACTACAAAAACTCTGTGTCTGTCTTGAAACCCGTTCTAACTGCCATCATATCCACTGTATATGTCATCACACCCACTTTGTCAACGACATCACACCAACTATGTAAGAGATCACAGGTGGCATATGTCTGCCGTCAGATGCACTAAACATGACATCATATCCACACTCTATGACAACAATCCACAGTATTTATGACATCACATGCACTGTATTCATGACATCACACGCATTATATATGATATGACATTTCATCTACTGTGTATGATATCACAGTACCTATATAAGTGACATCATACAATAACTCTATCAATGACGTCACACACTCTACCTTTACGACTGATCTACTTTATATGGCATCACACACAGTGTTATGAGAACAGAACCATTTTGTACTTCACAGACACCATATCTGATATCACACCCACTGTATCTGTGGCATCACAGCAAATGTATCAGTTTTATCAATCCCAGGGTATGTATGACATCACCTCCACTATATGTATGAAATCATATGTAATACCTATGACATCACATCCACTCTTTACGACATCACACCACTTTATTTATGACATCACGTCCGCTATATCTGACCTCACATCAACTGTATCTGTGTCGTCACACCCAGTCTATCGATGATATCACAACCATTATATATATATGATATCACTTCCAGTATACGTGTTACATCCTATGCACTATATTTATGACATCACACCCACACTGTATAACATCACAAAAAACTGTGTTGCTGACACCACATTCGGCCTATGTATGATATCATTTGCACTGTAGATGACATCACATTCTCTTTATAAGAGCAAACCACAGTATTTATGATGTCACATCCACTTCAGACATGACGTCACACCCACTATATGAGACAGCACACCCACTCTATCCTTGCCATCAAAACCTCCCCACTGATATCACACCCACTTTTATGTGTGAGATGGCAGATATAACGTTTTTGTTGTCAGGTGTGTGATCTCATCTATAGTGTCTGTGATGCCACGAATGCAATGGAGGTAATGCGATGACTGCAATGGTGTGAAGTCATAAAGTGTGTATGCGACGTTATGTATAGTGTGTAAGATAACATGCATAAAATGGGTGTGATTTCATCAGTACAGTAGGTATGAGATCACCATTAGAGTGTTTGAGATGACACAGATACTGTGGATGCAATGTCAGATCTATTTGGATTGATGTCATGAGTACAGTGCATGCGATGTCATAAATAATGTGGTGTCATGTCATAAAATGTGGATGTGATGCCTTATAGTGTTTATGATGGTATGCAAACAGCAGTGTGATGTAATACACACAAAGGGTGTGATAAGATGGAAAGAGTGGGTGTGAGACACAGATACAGGGTTGTGAGGTAACAAAACTAGTGAATATGTATTGTATACAATGGAAATGATGTCATCATATATAGTGGATGAGATCTCACAGGTACACTTGTTGTTATATCATGAAACAGTGGATGTGATGACAGAGGTGCTGTGGATATGAGGTCAAATATACTGTGTGTGATGTTTTAGAAAAGGAGGTTTGATGTCGAAACGTGAGGATGTGTTGTCTTCCACAGTGCAAATATGCTATACATACGCAGAGTGTGATGTCATACAAAGAGTAGGTATGACATGGTCAATAGAGTGGGTGTGATGACACAGATTATTTGCTGTGATGTCACATGTATAGGTTATATATTGCACTACATACTGGATGTGGTTTCATACATAGAGGTTGTTATGTCGTAAGTACAGTAGTTTGAAGACATAAGGAGAAGATGTGATGTTATAGAATGCAACTGGTGTCACAGATAAAGTGCTTGTGATGTCACATAAATGTGGGTGTGATATCAGTGGAGAGGTTTTGATGGCAAAGCTACAGTGGGTGTGCTATCTCATATAGTGGGTATGACGTCATGTCTGTAGTAGATGTGACATCATAAATACTGTGGATTGCTGTCATAAAGAGGATGTGATGCCATCTACAGTGCAAATGATATCATACATATGGCGAGTGTGGTGTCAGCAACACAGAGGGTTGTGATGTTATACAGAGTGGGTGTGATGTCGTAAATATAGTGGATAGGATGTCACAAGTAAACTGGATGTGTTATCATGTATATATTCGTTCTGATATCATCGATAGAGTGGGTGTGACACACAGATCCAGTTGATGTGAGGTCAGATAGAGTTGACGTGAGGTCAGCTATAGTGGATGTGATGTCATAAATTAAGTGGTCTGATGTCGTAAAGAGTGAATGTGATGTCATAAGTATTACATATGATTTCATACATATAGTGGAAGTGATGTCATACATACCCTGAATGTGATAAAACTAATACATTTGCTGTGATGACACAGATACTGTGGGTGTGATATCAGATATAGTTTCTCTGAAGTACACAATGATTCTATTCTCATAACACTGTGTGTGATGCCATATAAAGTAGATAAGTCATAAAGGTAGAGTGTGTGATGTCATAGATAGAGTCATTGTATGATGTCACTTATAAAGTGACTGTTATATCACACAGAATAGTGAAATGTCATATCGTATAAAACGCGTGTGATGTCATGAATACAGTGCATGTGATGTCTTCAATACTGAGGATTATTGTCATAGAGTGTGGATATGATGTCATGTGTAGTGCATCTGATGGCATACAAATGCCACCTGTGATCACTTACATAGTTGGTGTGATGGCGTCGACAAAGTGGGTGTGATTATATATAGAGTGGATGTGATGGCAGTTAGAACGTGTTTCAAGACAGACATAGACCTTGTGTAGTCATACACACAGTGTGGGTGAGAACGTACATAGTGGATATGATGTCCTAAACGTAGTATGTGCCATGACATCGGATACAGTGGTAGTGTTCCCATTCATATACCAAGGGTGATGTTCCGTTTACTGAGTATGGTTTTTAAAGCATAGTATGTTTCTTGTCATAATTTCAGTGGCTGTGATGTTACAAGTAGAGTGTATGTTATGTCATATACAGTGTGTGTGTTGTCATGAATCGAGTGGGTGTGTCGCCATGAATACAGCCTTGTGATATCATAAAGCGTAAGTGTCATGTCACAAATTAATCATGGGATGTCATACGTACAGTGGGTTTGATATCACACATCATGCTGTTGTGTTATCATCAATATACTCAGCAGTGACCCAGGTACAGTGGATGCAATGTCAGATATACTGTGTTGATGACATGAGAACAGTGGTTGTGATGTCATAGAGTGGTGTGATATCATACAGAGTGGATGTGATGTCATATGTAGTTCATAAGATGTCATGGACATTATGGATGTGGTATCATACATACATTGGGGGTTCTATGATCGATAATCTGTGTGTGATGACACAGGTACAGTGGATGTGCTGTCAGATATAAAGGGTGTGATGTGAGAAAAAGAAGATTTGATGTCATGAATAGAGTGACTGTATGTCACCCAGCGTGGGTTTGATGTCGTATGTACTGCATATTGTCTGATACATACAGCATGTATGTTGTCCTACACACAGTGTGTGTTATATCATTGATAGAGTGGGTGTCATCACACTGATACAGATTATGGAGGTTATGCTGTCAGATAGAGTGGTTGTATTGTCTTTACACGGTGTGTTTCATGTCAAATATAATGAATGTGTATTCAGAACCATAGTGGATGTGATGGGACCGATGGAGTGGCTGTGAAGTTACAGGTATATGGGATGAGATGTCATAAACCATGGATGTGATGTCATTTAGATGGGATCTGATGTTATAAATGCAGTGTTTGTGATGTCATAAATACTGATCATTGATGTCATAAAGTGTGAATGTGATGTCATGTAGAATGTGTATGATGTCATATGTGTGCCGTGTCATGACTTACATACTTGTTGTGATGTCATCGACACAGAGGTACTTCGATACACACGTGTGTGTCATCTCTGTGATGGCACAAATACAGTGGCAGTGATGTCAAATATAGTGGGTGAGATGTCAGGTATAGACGTTGCATTGTCATGAAAGCAGTATGTGTGATGTCATATATATTGGATATGATGTCATAAATATACTAGCTGTGATGTCATACATATAGGGTTGTGATGTCATAAAGAGTTTATGTCATGTCATTCATCCTGAATGTGCTGTCATACATAGAGTGTGTTAGATATCGTCCAGAGCGTGGGTGTGGAATCATTGATACACTGGTTTTGAGGACACAGATACAGTGGATGTATTCTCAGATACAATGTGTGAGATGGCAGATAAAACGTTTGTGTTGTCAGGTGTGTGATCTCATCTATAGTGTCTGTGATGCCAAGAACTAAATTGAGGTAATGCGATGTCTGCAATGGTGTGAAGTCATAAAGAGTGGATGCGACGTTATGTATAGTGTGTAAGATAACACGCATAAAATGGATGTGATGTCATCAATACAGTTGGTCTGATATCATCATTAGAGTGTTTGAGATGACACAGATACTGTGGATGCAATGTCAGATCTATTTGGAGTGATGTCATGAGTACAGAGCATGCAATGTCATAAATAATGTGGTGTCATGTCATAAAATGTGGATATGATGCCTTATAGTGTTTATGATGGTATGCAAACAGCAGTGTGATGTAATAAACACAAAGGGTGTGATAAGATAGAAAGAGTGGGTGTGAGACACAGATACAGTGGTTGTGAGGTAAGGAAACTAGTGAATATGCATTGTATACAATGGATATGATGTCATCATATATAGCAGATGAGATCTCACAGGTACACTTGTTGTGATATCATCAATACAGTCGGTGTGATGACAGAGATACTGAGGATATGATGTCAAATATACTGTGTGTGATGTTTTAGAAATGGTGGTTTGATTTCGAACATGAGTATGTGTAGTCTTCCACAGTGCAAAGATGCTATACATACACAGAGTGTGATGTTATACAAATAGTAGGTGTGACGTGGTCAATACAGTGGGTGTGATGACACAGATTATTTGCTGTGATGTCACATGTATAGGGTATATATTGCACTACATCCTGGATGTTGTTTCATACATAGAGGTTGCGACATCATAAGTACAGTAGTGTGAAGAATTAAGGAGAAGATGTGATGTTATAGAATGCAACTGGTTTCACAGAAAAAGTGTGTGTGATGTCACATAAAAGTGGGTGTGATATCAGTGGAGAGGTTTCGATGGCAAAGTTATAGTGGGTGTGCTATCTCATATAGTAGGTGTGACGTCATGTCTGTAGTGGATGTGACATCATAAATACTATGGATTGCTATCATAAAGAGGATGTGATGCCATCTACAATGCAAATGATATCATACATATGGCGAGTGTGGACTCAGCAACACAGAAGGTTGTGATGTTATACACAGTGGGTGTGATGTCGTTAATATAATGGATAGGATGTCACACGTAAACTGGATGTGATATCATATATATATTCGTTCTGATATCATCGATAGACTGGGTGTGATGACACAGATCCAGTTGATGTGAGGTCAGATATAGTTGACGTGATGTCAGCTATAGTGGACGTGATGTCATAAATTAAGTGGTGTGATGTCGTAAAGAGCGGATGTGATGTCATAGGTATTACATATGATTTCATACATATAGTGGAAGTGATGTCATACACACCCAGGGTGCGATAAAATTGATATATTTGCTGTGATGACACAGATACTGTGGGTGTGATATCAGATATGGTGTCTGTGAAGTACTCAATGGTTCTGTTTTCATAACACTGTGTGTGATGCCATATAAAGTAGATAAGTCGTAAATGTAGAGTGTGTGATGTCATAGATAGAGTCATTGTATGATGTCACTTATATAGTGACTGTGATATCATACAGAGTAGATGAAATGTCATATCGTATATAACGATTGTGATGTCATGAATACAGTGCATGTGATGTCTTAAATACTGTGGATTGTTGTCATAGGGTGTGGATATTATGTCATGTGTAGTGCATCTGATGGCATACATATGCCACCTGTGATCACTTACATAGTTGGTGTGATGGCGTCGAAAAAGTGGGTGTGATGACATATAGAGTGGATGTGATGGCAGTTAGAACGTGTTTCAATACAGACATAGATCTTGTGTAGTCATACACACAGTGTCGTTGAGGACGTACATAGTGTATATGATGTCCTAAACATAGTATGTGCCATGACATCGGATACAGTGGTAGTGTTCCCATTCATACACCAAGTGTGATGTTCCTTTTACTGAATATGGTTTTTGAAGCATAGTAGGTGTCTTGTCATAATTACAGTGGCTGTGATGTCACAAGTAGAGTGTATGTGATGTCATATACAGTGGGTGTGGTGTCATGAATCGAGTGGGTTTGTCGCCATGAATACAGTTATGTGATATCATAAAGCGCAGGTGTCATGTCACAAATTAATCAAGGGATGTCATCCGTACAGTAGGTTTGATATCACACATCATGCTGGTGTGGTATAATCAATATACTCAGCAATGACCCAGCTACAGTGGATGCGATGTCAGATATACTGGGTTGATGACATGAAAACCCTGGGTGTGATGTCATAGAGTGGTGTAATATCATACAGAGTGGATGTGATGTCATATGTAGTTCATAAGACTACACATGTCATGGACTTTGTGGATGTGGTATCATACATACAATGGGGGTTATATGATCGATAATCTGTGTGTGATGACACAGGTACAGTGGATGTGCTCTCAGGTATAAAGGGTGTGATGTGAGAAAAAGAAGATTTGATTTCATGAATAGAGTGAATTGATGTCACCCAGCGTGAGTGTGATGTCGTATATACTGCATATTGTTCGATACATACAGTATATGTGGTGTCCTACATACAGTGTGTGTTATATCATTGATAGAGTGGGTGTCATCACACTGATACAGATTATGGAGGTTATGCGGTCAGATAGAGTGGTTGTATTGTCTTTACACGGTGTGTTTCATGTGAAATATAACGCATGTGTATTCAGAACCATAGTTGATGTGATTTGACAGATGGAGTGGCTGTGATGTCACAGGTATACGGGATGAGATGTCATAAACCGTGGATGTGATGTCATATAGATGGGATCTGATGTCATTAATGTAGTGTTTGTGATGTCATAAATACTGATCATTGATGTCATAAAGTGTGAATGTGATGTCATGTAGAATGTGTATGATGTCATATGTGTGCCGTGTCATGACTTACATTTTGTTGTGATGTCATCGACACAGAGCTACATCGATACACACGTGTGTGTCATCTGTGTGATGGCACAAATACAGTGGCAGTGATGTCAAATATAGTGGGTGAGATGTCAGGTATAGACGTTGCATTGTCATGAAAGGTGTATGTGTGGTGTCTTATATATTGGATATGATGTCATAAATATACTAGCTGTGATGTCATACTTATAGGGCTGTGATGTCATAAAGAGTTTATCTCATGTCATTCACCCTGAATGTGCTGTCATACATAGAGTGTGTGAAATATCGTCCAGAGAGTGGGTGTGGAATCATTGATACACTGGTTTTGAGGACACAGATACAGTGGATGTAATCTAAGATACAATGTGTGAGATGGCAGATATAACGTTTGTGTTGTCAGGTGTGTGATCTCATCTATAGTGTCTGTGATGTCACGAATGCAATGGAGGCAATGCGATGACTGTAATGGTGTGAAGTCATAAAGAGTGGATGCGGCCCGGCCAGACTTGCTCCTTGGTCCCAGGTGTTCGCCAGGTGTTGGTCGGTCTGTGTCTGCTGGGGCAGAAGGGAACCGGTCAGCAGCACTCAGCAGGCTGCGTGCGGAGTTGCCCCGCACGCACTGGGGCAGGCGAGATGCAGCCTCGGAGCCTGGGCGGCCCAGTGCCGGGTCCCATCGGGCAGGGGGCAGGCCCCGCGTCATGGCGTTGGGCCTGGGGCGGCCGGGGGTTCAGCAGGGGCGGCGCGTGCCCGGTGTCGGGGCGGGCAGGCCTGGATGGAGGCAGGGGTGGGGGAGAGAGCCGCGTCCTGTGGTGGCGACACGCTCACGCTCCATCTCGAGGTGACTGAGGCACGTGTGTGTGGCCAGTGTTTCTGAGAGAGGTCGGTGTCAGAGGGAGATGGGGCGGGGATGGGGAGGGGCGCGTGTGGGGGTCTGCAGAGAACCCCCGCTGCCTGCCCTCCAAAAAAAAAAAAAAAAAGAAAAAAAAAAAAAAAGAAAAAAAAAAAGAGTGGATGCGACATTAGGTAGAGTGTGTAAGATGACATGCACAAAATGGGTGTGATGTCATCAGTACAGTTGGTATGAGATGATCATTAGAGTGTTTGAGATGACACAGATACTGTGGATGCAATGTCAGATCTATTTCGAGTGATGTCATGAGTACAGTGCATGCGATGTCATAAATAATGTGTTGTCATGTCATAAAATGTGGATGTGATGCCTTATAGTGTTTATGATGGTATGCAAACAGCAGTGTGATGTAATACACACAAAGGGTGTGATAAGATGGAAAGAGTGGGTGTGGGACAGATACAGTGGTTGTGAGGTAACGAAACTAGTGAATATATATTGTATACAATGGATATGATGTCATCATATATAGCGGATGAGAACTCACAGGTACACTTGTTGTGATATCATCAATACAGTGGATGTGATGACAGAGATACTGTGGATATGATGTCAAATATACTGTGTGTGATGTCTTAGAAATGGTGGTTTGATGTCAAAACGTGAGGATGTGATGTCTTCCACAGTGCAAATATGCTATACATACGCAGAGTGTGATGTCATACAAAGAGTAGGTGTGACGTGGTCAATAGAGTGGGTGTGATGACACAGATTATTTGCTGTGATGTCACATGTATAGGGTATATATGGCACTACATACTGGATGTGGTTTCATACATAGAGGATGTGACGACAAAAGTACAGTAGTGTGAAGACTTAAGGAGAAGATGTGATGTTATAGAATGCAACTGGTGTCACAAATAAAGTGTGTGTGATGTCACATGAAATTGGGTGTGATATCAGTGGAGAGGTTGTGATGGCAAAGTTACAGTGGGTGTGCTATCTCATATAGTGGGAGTGACGTCATGTCTGTAGTGGATGTGACATTATAAATACTGTGGATTGCTGTCATAAAGAGGATGTGATGCCATCTACAATGCAAATGATATCATACATATTGCGAGTCTGGTGTCAGCAACACAGAGGTTTGTGATGTTATACAGAGTGGGTGTGATGTCGTAAATATAGGGGATATGATGTCACACGTAAACTGGATGTGATATCATATATATATTGGTTGTGATATCATCGATAGACTGGGTGTGATGACACAGATCCAGTTGATGTGAGGTCAGATATAGTTGACGTGAGGGCAGCTATAGTGGACGTGATGTCATAAATTAAGTGGTGTGATGTCGTAAAGATTGGATGTGATGTCATAGTTATTACATATTCTTTCATACATATAGTCGAAGTGGTGTCATACATACCCTGGGTGTGATAAAATAGATACATTTGCTGTGATGACACAGATACTGTGGGTGTGATATCAGATATGGTGTCTGTGAAGTACACAATGGTTCTGTTCTAATAACACTGTGTGTGATGCCATATAAAGTAGATAAGTCGTAAAGTAGAGTGTATGATGTCATAGATAGAGTCATTGTATGATATCACTTATATAGTGACTGTGATATCATACAGAGTAGTGAAATATCATATCGTATTAAACGCATGTGATGTCATGAATACAGTGCATGTGACGTCTAGAATAATGAGGATTGTTGTCATAGAGTGTGGATATGATATCATGTGTAGTGCATCTGATGGCATACATATGCCACCTGTGATCACTTACATAGTTGGTGTGATGGCGTCGACAAAGTGGGTGTGATGACATAGAGAGTGAATATGATGGCAGTTAGAATGTGTTTCAAGACAGACATAGATCTTGTGTAGTCATACACACAGTGTGGGTGAGAACGTACATAGTGGATATGACGTCCTAAACGTAGTAAGTGCCATGACATCGGATACAGTGGTAGTGTTCCCATTCATATACCAAGTGTGATGTTCCTTTTACTGAGTATGGTTTTTAAAGCATAGTAGGTGTCTTGTCATAATTACAGTGGCTGTGATGTCACAAGTAGAGTGTATGTGATGTCATATACAGTGGGTGTGGTGTCATGAATCGAGTTGGTGTGTCGCCATGAATACAGTCTTGTGATATCATAAAGCGTAGGTGTTTTGTCACAAATTAATCATGGGATGTCTTACGTACAGTGGGTTTGATATCACACATCATACTCGTGTGGTATAATCAATATACTCAGCAATGACCCAGGTACAGTGGATGCGATGTCAGATATACTGGGTTGATGACATGAGAACAGTGGGTGTCATGTCATAGAGTGGTGTGATATCATACAGAGTGGATGTGATGTCATATGTAGTTCATAAGATGTCATGGACTTTGTGGATGTGGTATCATACATACAATGGGGGTTATATGATCGATAAACTGTGTGTGATGACACAGGTACAGTGGATGGGCTCTCAGATATAAAGGGTGTGATGTGAGAAAAAGAAGATTTGATGTCATGAATAGAATGACTTGATGTCACCCAGCGTGGGTGTGATGTCGTATGTACTGCATATTGTTCGATACATAGAGTATGTGTGGTGTTCTACATACAGTGTGTGTTATATTTTTGATAGAGTGGGTGTCATCACACTGATACAGACTATGGAGGTTATGCTGTCAGATAGAGTGGTTGTATTGTCTTTACACGGTGTGTTTCATGTCAAATATAACGCATGTGTATTCAGAACCATAGTGGATGTGATGGGACAGATGGAGTGGCTGTGATGTCACAGGTATAGGGGATGAGATGTCATAAACCGTGGATGTGATGTCATATAGATGGGATCTGATGTTATAAATGCAGTGTTTGTGATGTCATAAATACTGATCATTGATGTCATATAGTGTGAATGTGATGTCATGTAGAATGTGTATGATGTCATATGTGTGCCGTGTCATGACTTACATTTTGTTGTGATGTCATCGACACAGAGCTACATCGATACACACGTGTGTGTCATCTGTGTAATGGCACAAATACAGTGGCAGTGATGTCAAATATAGTGGGTGAGATGTCAGGTATAGACGTTGCATTGTCATGAAAGCAGTATGTGTGATGTCATATATATTGGATATGATGTCATAAATATACTAGCTGTGATGTCATACATATAGGGCTGTGATGTCACAAAAAGTTTATGTCATGTCATTCATACTAAATGTGCTGTCATACATAGAGTGTGTGAGATATCCTCCAGAGCGTGGGTATGGAATCATTGATACACTGGTTTTTAGGACACAGATACAGTGGATGTAGTCTCAGATACAATGTGTGAGATGGCAGATATAACGTTTGTGTTGCCAGGTGTGTGATCTCATCTATAGTGTCTGTGATGCAACGAATGCAATGGAGGTAATGCGATGTCTGCAATGGTGTGAAGTCATAAAGAGTGGATGCAACGTTATGTATAGTGTGTAAGATGACATGCATAAAATGGGTGTGATGTCATCAGTACAGTTGGTATGAGATCATCATTAGAGTGTTTGAGATGACACAGATACTGTGGATGCAATGTCAGATCTATTTGGAGTGATGTCATGAATACAGAGCATGCGATGTCATAAATAATGTGGTGTCATGTCATAAAATGTGGATGTGATGCCTTATAGTGTTTATGATGGTATGCAAAGAGCAGTGTGATGTAATACACACAAAGGGTGTGATAAGATGGAAAGAGTGGGTGTGAGACACAGATAAAGTGGTTGTGAGGTAACGAAACTACTGAATATGTATTGTATACAATGGATAAGATGTCATCATATATAGCGGATGAGAACTCACAGGTACACTTGTTGTGATATCATCAATAGAATGGATGTGATGACAGAGATACTAAGGATATGATGTCAAATATACTGTGTGTGATGTTTTAGAAATGGTGGTTTGATGTCGAAACGTGAAAATGTGATGTCTTCCACAGTGCAAAGATGCTATACATACGCAGAGTGTGATGTCATAAAAAGATTAGGTGTGACGTGACCAATAGAGTGGGTGTGATGACACAAATTATTTGCTGTGATGTCATATGTATAGGGTATATATGGCACTACATACTGGATGTGGTTTCATACATAGAGAATTTGACGTCATAAGTACAGTAGTGTGAAGAATTAAGGAGAAGATGTGATGTAATAGAATGCAACTGGTGTCACAGATAAAGTGTGTGTGATGTCACATAAAATTGGGTGTGATATCAGTGGAGAGGTTTTGATGGTACATATATAGTGGGTGTGCTATCCCATATAGTGGGTGTGACGTCATGTCTGTAGTGGATGCGACATCATAAATACTGTGGATTTCTGTCATAAAGAGGATGTGATGCCATCTACAGTGCAAATGATATCATACATATGGCGAGTGTTGTGTCAGCAACACAGAGGTTTGTGATGTTATTCAGAGTGGGTGTGATGTCGTAAATATAGGGGATAGGATGTCACACGTAAACTGGATGTGATATCACATATATATTCGTTCTGATATCATCGATAGACTGGGTGTGATGAAAGAGATCTATTGGATGTGAGGTCAGATATAGTTGACGTGAGGGCAGCTAGAGTGGACGTGATGTCATAAATTAAGGGGTCTGATGTCGTAAAGAGTGAATGTGATGTCATAGGTATTACATATGATTTCATACATATAGTGGAAGTGATATCATACATACCCTGGGTGTGATAAAATTGATACATTTGCTGTGATGACACAGATACTGTGGGTGTGATATCAGATATGGTGTATGTGAAGTACACAATGGTTTTGTTCTCATAACACTGTGTGTGATGCCATATAAAGTATATAAGTCGTAAAGGTAGAGTGTGTGATGTCATAGATGGAGTCATTGTATGATGTCACTTATATAGTGACTGTGATATCATACAGAGTAGTGAAATGTCATATCTTATTAAACGTGGGTGATGTCATGAATACAGTGCATTTGACGTCTTCAATACTGAGGATTGTTGTCATAGAGTGTGGATATGATGCCATGTGTAGTGCATCTGATGTTATACATATGCCACCTGTGATCACTTACATAGTTGGTGTGATGGCGTCGACCAAGTGGGTGTGATGACATATACAGTGGATGTGATGGCAGTTAGAATGTGTTTCAAGACAGACATAGATCTTGTGTAGTCATACACAAAGTGTGGGTGAGAATGTACATAGTGGATATGACGTCCTAAACGTAGTATGTGCCATGACATCGGATACAGTGGTGGTGTTCCCATTCATATACCAAGTGAGATGTTATATTTACTGAGTATGATGTCTAAAGCATAGTAGGTGTCTTGTCATAATTACAGTGGCTGTGATGTCACAAGTAGAGTGTTTGTGATGTCATATACAGTGGGTGTGGTGTCATGAATCGAGTGGTGTGTCGCCATGAATACAGTCTTGTGATATCATAAAGCGTAGGTGTTTTGTCACAAATTAATCATGGGATGTCATACACGTACAGTGGGTTTGATATCACACATCATGCTGGTGTGGTATAATCAATATACTCAGCAATGACCCAGGTACAGTGGATGCGATGTCAGATATACTGGGTTGATGACATGAGAACAGTGGGTGTGATGTCATAGAGTGGTGTGATATCATACAGAGTGGATGTGATGTCATATGTAGTTCATAAGATGTCATAGACATTGTGGATGTGGTATCATACATACAATGGGGGTCTTATATGATCGATAATCTGTGTGTGATGACACAGGTACAGTGGATGGGCTCTCAGATATAAAGGGTGTGATGTGAGAAAAAGAAGATTTGATGTCATGAATAGAGTGACTTGATGTCACCCAGCGTGGGTGTGATGTTGTATGTACTGCATATTGTTCGATACATATAGTATGTGTGGTGTCCTACATACAGTGTGTGTTATATCATTGATAGAGTGGGTGTCATCACACTGATACAGATTATGGAGGTTATGCTGTCAGATAGAGTGGTTGTATTGTCTTTACACGGTGTGTTTCATGTCAAATATAACGCATTTGTATTCAGAACCATAGTCATGTGATGGGACAGATGGAGTGGCTGTGATGTCACAGGTATAGGGGATGAGATGTCATAAACTGTGGATGTGATGTCATATAGATGGGATCTGATGATATAAATGCAGTGTTTGTGATGTCATAAATACTGATCATTGATGTCATAAAGTGTGAATGTGATGTCATGTAGAATGTGTATGATGTCATATGTGTGCCGTGTCATGACTTACATTTTGTTGTGATGTCATCGACACAGAGGTACATCGATACACACGTGTGTGTCATCTGTGTGATGGCACAAATACAGTGGAAGTGATGTCAAATATAGTGGGTGAGATGTCAGGTATAGACGTTGCATTGTCATGAAAGCAGTATGTGTGATGTCATATATATTGGATATGATGTCATAAATATACTAGCTGTGATGTCATACATATAGGGCTGTGATGTCATAAAAGAGTTTATGTCATGTCATTCATCCTGAATGTGCTGTCATACATAGAGTGTGTGTGATATCGTCCAGAGAGTGGTGTGTGGAATCATTGATACACTGGTTTTGAGGACACAGATACAGTGGATGTAGTCTCAGATACAATGTGTGAGATGCAGATATAACGTTTGTGTTGTCAGGTGTGTGATCTCATATATAGTGTCTGTGATGCCACGAATGCAATGGAGGTAATGCGATGACTGCCATGGTGTGAAGTCATAAAGAGTGGATGCGACGTTATGTATAGTGTGTAAGATGACATGCATAAAATGGGTGTGATGTCATCAGTACAGTTGGTATGAGATCATCATTAGAGTGGTTTGAGATGACACAGATACAGTGGATGCAATGTCAGATATATTTGGAGTGATGTCATGAGTACAGTGCATGCGATGTCATAAATAATGTGGTGTCATGTCATAAAATGTGGATGTGATGCCTTATAGTGTTTATGATGGTATGCAAACAGCAGTGTGATGTAATACACACAAAGGGTGTGATAAGATGGAAAGAGTGGGTGTGAGACACAGATACAGTGGTTGTGAGGTAACAAAACTAGTGAATATGTATTGTATACAATGGATATGATGTCATCATATATAGCGGATGAGATCTCACAGATAAACTTGTTGTGATGATATCATCAATACAGTGGATGTGATGACAGAGATACTGTATATGATGTCAAATATACTGTGTGTGATGCCTTAGAAATGGTGGTTTGATGTCGTAACGTGAGGATGTGATGTCTTCTACAGTGCAAATATGCTATACATACGCAGAGTGTGATGTCATACAAAGAGTAGGTGTGACGTGGTCAATACAGAGGGTGTGATGACACAGATTATTTGCTGTGATGTCACATGTATAGGGTATATATTGCCTACATACTGGATGTGGTTTCATATATAGAGGTTGTGACGTCATAAGTACAGTAGTGTGAAGATTTAAGGAGAAGATGTGATGTTATAGAATGCAACTGATGTCACACGAAAACTGTGTGTGATGTCACATAAAAGTGGGTGTGATATCAGTGGAGAGGTTTTGATGGCAAAGTTATAGTGGGTGTGTGCTATCTCATAGAGTGGGTGTGACGTCATGTCTGTAGTGGATGTGACATCATAAATACTGTGGCATTGCTGTTATAAAGAGGATGTGATGCCATCTACAGTGCAAATGATATCATACATAGGCCGAGTGTGGTGTCAGCAACACAGATTGTTGTGATGTTATACACAGTGGGTGTGATGTCATAAATATAGTGCATAGGATGTCACACGTAAACTGGATGTGATATCATATATATATATTGGTTGTAATCATATCATCGATATGACACAGGTGTGACGAGGTCAGATCCAGTTGATGTGAGGTCAGATATAGTGGACGTGATGTCATAAATAAAGCGGTGTGATGTCGTAAAGAGTGGATGTGATGTCATAGGTATTACATATGATTTCATACATATAGTGGAGGTGATGTCATACATACCCTGGGATTGATAAAAATTGATACATTTGCTGTGATGACACAGATACTGTGGGTGTGATATCAGATATGGTGTCTGTGAAGTACACAATGGTTCTGTTCTCATAACACTGTGTGTGATGCCATATAAAGTAGATAAGTCGTAAAGGTAGAGTGTGTGACGTCATCGATAGAGTCATTGTATGATGTCACTTATATAGGGACTGTGATATCATACACTGAGTAGATGAAATGTCATATATATATAATGCGTGTGATGTCATGAATACAGTGCATGTGATGTCATAAATACTGTGGATTGTTGTCATAGAGTGTGGATATGATGTCATGTGTAGTGCATCTGACGGCATACATATGCCACCTGTGATCTCTTACATAGTTGGTGTGATGTCGTTGACAAAGTGGGTGTGATGACATATAGAGTGGATATGATGGCAGTTAGAACGGTTTCAAGACAGACACAGAGCTTGTGTAGTCATACACACAGTGTGGGTGAGAACGTATATAGTGGATATGATGTCCTAAACGTAGTATGTGCCATGACATCGGATACAGTGGTAGTGTTCCCATTCATATACCAAGTGAGATGTTATTTTACTGAGTATGGTGTCTAAAGCATAGTAAGTCTCTTGTCATAATTACAGTGGCTGTGATGTCACAAGTAGAGTGTATGTGATGTCATATACAGTGGGTGTGGTGTCATGAATCGAGTGGGTGTGTTGCCATGAATACATACTTGTGATGTCAAAAAGAGTGGTGTTATGTCACAAATTAATCATAGGATGTCATACATATAGGGGTTGATATCACACATAATGCTGGTGTGGTATAATCAATATACTCAGTAATGACCCAGGTACAGTGGACGTGATGTCAGATATACTGGGTTGATGACATGAGAACAGTGGGTGTGATGTCATAGAGTGGTGTGATATCATACAGAGTGGATGTGATGTCATATGAAGTTCATAAGTTGTCATAGACATTGTGGCTGTGGTATCATACATTCAATGGGGGTTATATGATCGATAATCTGCGTGTGATGACACAGGTACAGTGGATGTACTGTCAGATATAAAGGGTGTGATGTGAGATAAAGAAGATTTGATGTCATGAATAGAGTGACTTGATGTCACCCAGCGTGGGTGTGATGTTGTATATACTGCATATTGTTCGATACATATAGTATGTGTGGTGTCCTACTTACAGTGTGTGTTATATCATCGATAGAGTGGGTGTCATCACACTGATACAGATTATGGAGGTTATGCTGTCAGATAGAGTGGTTGTATTGTCTTAACACGGTGTGTTTCATGTCAAATATAGTGGATAGGAATTCAGAACCATAGTGGTACAGATGGAGTGGCTGTGATGTCACAGGTATAGGGGATGAGATGCCATAAACCGTGGATGTGATGTCATATAGAGGGGATCTGATGTCATAAATGCAGTGTTTGTGATGTCATAAATACTGATTATTGATGTCATAAAGTGTGAATGTGATGTCATGTAGAATGTGTATGATGCCATATGTGTGCCGTGTCATGACTTACATACTTGTTGTGATGTCATCGACACAGAGGTACATCGATACACACGTGTGTGTCATCTGTGTGATGGCACAAATACAGTGGCTGTGATGTCAAATATAGTGGGTGAGATGTCAGGTATAGACGTTGCATTGTCATGAAAGCAGTATGTATGTGAGATATCATATATATTGGATATGATGTCATAAATATACTAGCTGTGATGTCATACATATAGGGCTGTGATGTCATAAAGAGTTTATGTCATGTCATTCATCCTGAATGTGCTGTCATACATAGAGTGTGTGTGATATGGTCCAGAGAGTGGGTGTGGTATCATAGATACACTGGTTTGAGGACACAGATACAGTGGATGTAATCTCAGATACAATGGGTGAGATGGCAGATATAACGTTTGTGTTGTCATGTGTGTGATCTCATATATAGTGTCTGTGATGCCACGAATGCAATGGAGGTAATGCGATGAGTGCCATGGTGTGAAGTCATAAAGAGTGGATGCGACGTTATGTATAGTGCGTTAGATGTCATACATAAAATGGGTGTGATGTCATACCTGTACAGTTGGTCTGAGTTCATCATTAGAGTGGTGTGTGTGACACAGATACAGTGGATGCAATGTCAGATATATTTGGAGTGATGTCATGAGTACAGTGCATGCGAAGTCATAAATAATGTGGTGTCATGTCATAAAATGTGATGTGATGCCTTAAATAGTGTTTATGATGCACGCAAACAGGGGTGTGATGTCATACATACAAAGGGTGTGATAAGATGGAAAGAGTGGGTGTGAGACACAGATACAGTGGTTGTGAGGTAACAAAACTAGTGAATATGTATTGTATACAATGGATATGATGTCATCATATATAGCGGATGAGATCTCATAGATAAACTTGTTGTGATATCATCAATACAGTGGATGTGATGACAGAAGATACTGTATATGATGTCAAATATACTGTGTGTGTGATGCCTTAGAAATGGTGGTTTGATGTCGTAACGTGAGGATGTGATGTCTTTCTACAGTGCAAAGATGCTATACATACGCAGAGTGTGATGTCATACAAAGAGTAGGTGTGACGTGGTCAATAGAGTCGTGTGAGGACACAGATTATTTGCTGTGATGTCACATGTATAGGGTATATATTGCCCTACATACTGGATGTGGTTTCATATATAGAGGTTGTGACGTCATAAGTACAGTAGTGTGAAGATTTAAGGAGTAGATGTGATGTTATAGAGTGCAACTGATGTCACACATGTAGAGTGGTGTGATGTCACATAAAAGTGGGTGTGATATCAGTGGAGAGGTTTTGATGGCAAGATATAGAGTGGGTGTGCTGTCTCATAGTGGTGTGACGTCATGTCTGAAGTGGATGTGACATCATAAATACTGTGGTTTGCTGTTATAAAGAGGATGTGATGCCATCTACAGTGCAAATGATATCATACATAGGCCGAGTGTGGTGTCAGCAACACAGATTGTTGTGATGTTATACAGTGTGGGTGTGATGTCATAAATATAGTGCATAGGATGTCACACGTATACTGGATGTGATATCATATATATATTGGTTGTGATATCATCGATAGACTGGGTGTGACGACACAGATCCAGTTGATGTGAGGTCAGATATAGTGGACGTGATGTCATAAATAAAGCGGTGTGATGTCGAAAAGAGTGGATGTGATGTCATAGGTATTACATATGATTTCATACATATAGTGGAGGTGATGTCATACATACCCTGGGATTGATAAAATTGATACATTTGCTGTGATGACACAGATACAGTGGGTGTGATATCAGATATGGTGTCTGTGAAGTACACAATGGTTCTGTTCTCATAACACTGTGTGTGATGCCATATAAAGTAGATCAGTCGTAAAGGTAGAGTGTGTGACGTCATCGATAGAGTCATTGTATGATGTCACTTATATAGGGACTGTGATATCATACACAGTAGATGAAATGTCATATCGTATATAATGCGTGTGATGTCATGAATACAGTGCATGTGATGTCATAAATACTGTGGATTGTTGTCATAGAGTGTGGATATGATGTCATGTGTAGTGCATCTGACGGCATACATATGCCACCTGTGATCTCTTACATAGTTGGTGTGATGTCGTTGACAAAGTGGGTGTGATGACATATAGAGTGGATATGATGGCAGTTAGAACGGGTTTCAAGACAGACACAGAGCTTGTGTAGTCATACACACAGTGTGGGTGAGAACGTATATAGTGGATATGATGTCCTAAACGTAGTATGTGCCATGACATCGGATACAGTGGTAGTGTTCCCATTCATATACCAAGTGAGATGTTATTTGTACGGAGTATGGTGTCTAAAGCATAGTAAGTCTCTTGTCATAATTACAGTGGCTGTGATGTCACAAGTACAGTGTATGTGATGTCATATACAGTGGGTGTGGTGTCATGAATCGAGTGGGTGGTGTGTTGCCATGAATACATACTTGTGATGTCAAAAGAGTGGTTGTTATGTCACAAATTAATCATAGGATGTCATACATATAGTGGGGTTGATATCACACATAATGCTGGTGTGGTATAATCAATATACTCAGTAATGACCCAGGTACAGTGGACGTGATGTCAGATATTACTGGGTTGATGACATGAGAACAGTGGGTGTGATGTCATAGAGTGGTGTGATATCATACAGAGTGGATGTGATGTCATATGAAGTTCATAAGTTGTCATAGACATTGTGGCTGTGGTATCATACATTCAATGGGGTTATATGATCGATAATCTGCGTGTGATGACACAGGTACAGTGGATGTACTGTCAGATATAAAGGGTGTGATGTGAGATAAAGAAGATTTGATGTCATGAATAGAGTGACTTGATGTCACCCAGCGTGGGTGTGATGTTGTATATACTGCATATTGTTCGATACATATAGTATGTGTGGTGTCCTACATACTTACAGTGTGTGTTATATCATTGATAGAGTGGGTGTCATCACACTGATACAGATTATGGAGGTTATGCTGTCAGATAGAGTGGTTGTATTGTCTTAACACGGTGTGTTTCATGTCAAATATAGTGGATAGGAATTCAGAACCATAGTGGATGTGATGGTACAGATGGAGTGGCTGTGATGTCACAGGTATAGGGGATGAGATGCCATAAACCGTGGATGTGATGTCATATAGAGGGGATCTGATGTCATAAATGCAGTGTTTGTGATGTCATAAATACTGATTATTGATGTCAAAAAGTGTGAATGTGATGTCATGTAGAATGTGTATGATGCCATATGTGTGCCGTGTCATGACTTACATACTTGTTGTGATGTCATCGACACAGAGGTACATCGATACACACGTGTGTGTCATCTGTGTGATGGCACAAATACAGTGGCTGTGATGTCAAATATAGTGGGTGAGATGTCATGTATAGACGTTGCATTGTCATGAAAGCAGTATGTGTGATATCATATATATTGGATATGATGTCATAAATATACTAGCTGTGATGTCATACATATAGGGCTGTGATGTCATAAAGAGTTTATGTCATGTCATTCATCCTGAATGTGCTGTCATACATAGAGTGTGTGTGATATGGTCCAGAGAGTGGGTGTGGTATCATTGATACACTGGGTTTGAGGACACAGATACAGTGGATGTAGTCTCAGATACAATGGGTGAGATGGCAGATATAACGTTTGTGTTGTCATGTGTGATCTCATATATAGTGTCTGTGATGCCACGAATGCAATGGAGGTAATGCGATGAGTGCCATGGTGTGAAGTCATAAAGAGTGGATGCGACGTTATGTGTAGTGCGATAGATGTCATATATAAAATGGGTGTGAAGTCATATGTACAGTTGGTCTGAGATCATCATTAGAGTGGTTGTGGTGACACAGATACAGTGGATGCAATGTCAGATATATTTGGAGTGATGTCATGAGTACAGTGCATGCGAAGTCATAAATAATGTGTGTCATGTCATAAAATGTGGATGTGATGCCTTAAAATAGTGTTTATGATGCACGCAAACAGGGGTGTGATGTCATACATACAAAGGGTGTGATAAGATGGAAAGAGTGGGTGTGAGACACAGATACAGTGGTTGTGAGGTAACAAAACTAGTGAATATGTATTGTATACAATGGATATGATGTCATCATATACAGCGGATGAGATCTCATAGATAAACTTGTTGTGATATCATCAATACAGTGGATGTGATGACAGAGATACTGTATATGATGTCAAATATACTGTGTGTGATGCCTTAGAAATGGTGGTTTGATGTCGTAACGTGAGGATGTGATGTCTTCTACAGTGCAAAGTTGCTATACATACGCAGAGTGTGATGTCATACAAAGAGTAGGTGTGACGTGGTCAATAGAGTCGGTGTGAGGACACAGACTATTTGCTGTGATGTCACATGTATAGGGTATATATTGCCCTACATACTGGATGTGGTTTCATATATAGAGGTTGTGACGTCATAAGTAAAGTAGTGTGAAGATTTAAGGAGTAGATGTGATGTTATAGAGTGCAACTGATGTCACACGTAGAGTGGGTGTGATGTCACATAAATGTGGGTGTGATATCGTGGATAGGTTTTGATGGCAAGATAGAGTGGGTGTGCTGTCTCATATAGTGGGTGTGACGTCATGTCTGAAGTGGATGTGACATCATAAATACTGTGGTTTGCTGTTATAAAGAGGATATGATGCCATCTACAGTGCAAATGATATCATACATAGGCCGAGTGTGGTGTCAGCAACACAGATTGTTGTGATGTTATACAGTGTGGGTGTGATGTCATAAATATAGTGCATAGGATGTCACACGTATACTGGATGTGATATCATATATATATTGGTTGTGATATCATCGATAGACTGGGTGTGACGACACAGATCCAGTTGATGTGAGGTCAGATATAGTGGACGTGATGTCATAAATAAAAGTGGTGTGATGCCGTAAAGAGTGGATGTGATGTCATAGGTATTACATATGATTTCATACATATAGTGGAGGTGATGTCATACATACCCTGGGATTGATAAAATTGATACATTTGCTGTGATGACACAGATACAGTGGGTGTGATATCAGATATGGTGTCTGTGAAGTACACAATGGTTCTGTTCTCATAACTGTGTGTGATGCCATATAAAGTAGATCAGTCGTAAAGGTAGAGTGTGTGACGTCATCGATAGAGTCATTGTATGATGTCACTTATATAGGGACTGTGATATCATACACAGTAGATGAAATGTCATATCATATATAATGCGTGTGATGTCATGAATACAGTGCATGTGATGTCATAAATACTGTGGATTGTTGTAGAGTGTGGATATGATGTCATGTGTAGTGCATCTGACGGCATACATATGCCACCTGTGATCTCTTACATAGTTGGTGTGATGTCGTTGACAAAGTGGGTGTGATGACATATAGAGTGGATATGATGGCAGTTAGAACGGGTTTCAAGACAGACACAGAGCTTGTGTAGTCATACACACAGTGTGGGTGAGAACGTATATAGTGGATATGATGTCCTAAACGTAGTATGTGCCATGACATCGGATACAGTGGTAGTGTTCCCATTCATATACCAAGTGAGATGTTATTTGTACGGAGTATGGTGTCTAAAGCATAGTAAGTCTCTTGTCATAATTACAGTGGCTGTGATGTCACAAGTACAGTGTATGTGATGTCATATACAGTGGGTGTGGTGTCATGAATCGAGTGGGTGTGTTGCCATGAATACATACTTGTGATGTCATAAAGAGTGGGTTTTATGTCACAAATTAATCATAGGATGTCATACATATAGTGGGGTTGATATCACACATAATGCTGGTGTGGTATAATCAATATACTCAGTAATGACCCAGGTACAGTGGACGTGATGTCAGATATACTGGGTTGATGACATGAGAACAGTGGGTGTGATGTCATAGAGTGGTGTGATATCATACAGAGTGGATGTGATGTCATATGAAGTTCATAAGTTGTCATAGACATTGTGGCTGTGGTATCATACATTCAATGGGGGTTATATGATCGATAATCTGCGTGTGATGACACAGGTACAGTGGATGTACTGTCAGATATAAAGGGTGTGATGTGAGATAAAGAAGATTTGATGTCATGAATAGAGTGACTTGATGTCACCCAGCGTGGGTGTGATGTCATATATACTGCATATTGTTCGATACATATAGTATGTGTGGTGTCCTACATACAGTGTGTGTTATATCATCGATAGAGTGGGTGTCATCACACTGATACAGATTATGGAGTTTATGCTGTCAGATAGAGTGGTTGTATTGTCTTAACACGGTGTGTTTCATGTCAAATATAGTGGATAGGAATTCAGAACCATAGTGGATGTGATGGTACAGATGGAGTGGCTGTGATGTCACAGGTATAGGGGTGAGATGCCATAAACCGTGGATGTGATGTCATATAGAGGGGATCTGATGACATAAATGCAGTGTTTGTGATGTCATAAATACTGATTATTGATGTCAAAAAGTGTGAAAGTTATATCATGTAGAATGTGTATGATGCCATATGTGTGCCGTGTCATGACTTACATACTTGTTGTGATGTCATTGACACAGAGGTACATCGATACACACGTGTGTGTCATCTGTGTGATGGCACAAATACAGTGGCTGTGATGTCAAATATATTGTGAGTGAGATGACATGTATAGACGTTGCATTGTCATGAAAGCAGTATGTGAGATATCATATATATTGGATATGATGTCATAAATATACTAGCTGTGATGTCATACATATAGGGCTGTGATGTCATAAAGAGTTTATGTCATGTCATTCATCCTGAATGTGCTGTCATACATAGAGTGTGTGTGATATGGTCCAGAGAGTGGGTGTGGTATCATGATACACTGGGTTTGAGGACACAGATACAGTGGATGTAGTCTCAGATACAATGGGTGAGATGGCAGATATAACATTTGTGTTGTCATGTGTGTGATCTCATATATAGTGTCTGTGATGCCACGAATGCAATGGAGGTAATGCGATGAGTGCCATGGTGTGAAGTCATAAAGAGAGTGGATGCGACGTTATGTGTAGTGCGATAGATGTCATATATAAAATGGGTGTGAAGTCATATGTACAGTTGGTCTGAGATCATCATTAGAGTGGTTGTGGTGACACAGATACAGTGGATGCAATGTCAGATATATTTGGAGTGATGTCATGAGTACAGTGCATGCGAAGTCATAAATAATGTGGTGTCATGTCATAAAATGTGGATGTGATGCCTTAAATAGTGTTTATGATGGGACGCAAACAGGGGTGTGATGTCATACATACAAAGGGTGTGATAAGATGGAAAGAGTGGGTGTGAGACACATATACAGTGGTTGTGAGGTAACAAAACTAGTGAATATGTATTGTATACAATGGATATGATGTCATCATATACAGCGGATGAGATCTCATAGATAAACTTGTTGTGATATCATCAATACAGTGGATGTGATGACAGAGATACTGTATATGATGTCAAATATACTGTGTGTGATGCCTTAGAAATGGTGGTTTGATGTCGTAACGTGAGGATGTGATGTCTTCTACAGTGCAAAGTGCTATACATACGCAGAGTGTGATGTCATAGAAAGAGTAGGTGTGACGTGGTCAATACAGTCGGTGTGAGGACACAGACTATTTGCTGTGATGTCACATGTATAGGGTATATATTGCCCTACATACTGGATGTGGTTTCATATATAGAGGTTGTGACGTCATAAGTACAGTAGTGTGAAGATTTAAGGAGTAGATGTGATGTTATAGAGTGCAACTGATGTCACACGTAGAGTGGGTGTGATGTCACATAAATGTGGGTGTGATATCAGTGGATAGGTTTTGATGGCATGAATAGAGTGGGTGTGCTGTCTCATAGAGTGGATGTGACGTCATGTCTGAAGTGGATGTGACATCATAAATACTGTGGTTTGCTGTTATAAAGAGGATATGATGCCATCTACAGTGCAAATGATATCATACATAGGCCGAATGTGGTGTCAGCAACACAGATTGTTGTGATGTTATACAGTGTGGGTGTGATGTCATAAATATAGTGCATAGGATGTCACACGTATACTGGATGTGATATCATATATATATTGGTTGTGATATCATCGATAGACTGGGTGTGACGACACAGATCCACTTGATGTGAGGTCAGATATAGTGGCGTGATGTCATAAATAAAGCGGTGTGATGCCGTAAAGAATGGATGTGATGTCATAAGTATTACATATGATTTCATACATATAGTGGAGGTGATGTCATACATACCCTGGGATTGATAAAATTGATACATTTGCTGTGATGACACAGATACAGTGGGTGTGATATCAGATATGGTGTCTGTGAAGTACACAATGGTTCTGTTCTCATAACACTGTGTGTGATGCCATATAAAGTAGATCAGTCGTAAGGTAGAGTGTGTGACGTCATCGATAGAGTCATTGTATGATGTCACTTATATAGGGACTGTGATATCATACACAGTAGATGAAATGTCATATCGTATATAATGCGTGTGATGTCATGAATACAGTGCATGTGATGTCATAAATACTGTGGTTGTTGTCATAGAGTGTGGATATGATGTCATGTGTAGTGCATCTGACGGCATACATATGCCACCTGTGATCTCTTACATAGTTGGTGTGATGTCGTTGACAAAGTGGGTGTGATGACATATAGAGTGGATATGATGGCAGTTAGAACGGGTTTCAAGACAGACACAGAGCTTGTGTAGTCATACACACAGTGTGGGTGAGAACGTATATAGTGGATATGATGTCCTAAACGTAGTATGTGCCATGACATCGGATACAGTGGTAGTGTTCCCATTCATATACCAAGTGAGATGTTATTTGTACGGAGTATGGTGTCTAAAGCATAGTAAGTCTCTTGTCATAATTACAGTGGCTGTGATGTCACAAGTACAGTGTATGTGATGTCATATACAGTGGGTGTGGTGTCATGAATCGAGTGGGTGTGTTGCCATGAATACATACTTGTGATGTCATAAAGAGTGGGTGTTATGTCACAAATTAATCATAGGATGTCATACATATAGTGGGGTTGATATCACACATAATGCTGGTGTGGTATAATCAATATACTCAGTAATGACCCAGGTACAGTGGACGTGATGTCAGATATACTGGGTTGATGACATGAGAACAGTGGGTGTGATGTCATAGAGTGGTGTGATATCATACAGAGTGGATGTGATGTCATATGAAGTTCATAAGTTGTCATAGACATTGTGGCTGTGGTATCATACATTCAATGGGGTTATATGATCGATAATCTGCGTGTAATGACACAGGTACAGTGGATGTACTGTCAGATATAAAGGGTGTGATGTGAGATAAAGAAGATTTGATGTCATGAATAGAGTGACTTGATGTCACCCAGCGTGGGTGTAATGTTGTATATACTGCATATTGTTCGATACATATAGTATGTGTGGTGTCCTACATACAGTGTGTGTTATATCATCGATAGAGTGGGTGTCATCACACTGATACAGATTATGGAGGTTATGCTGTCAGAATAGAGTGTTTGTATTGTCTTAACACGGTGTGTTTCATGTCAAATATAGTGGATAGGAATTCAGAACCATAGTGGTACAGATGGAGTGGCTGTGATGTCACAGGTATAGGGGATGAGATGCCATAAACCGTGGATGTGATGTCATATAGAGGGGATCTGATGACATAAATGCAGTGTTTGTGATGTCATAAATACTGATTATTGATGTCAAAAAGTGTGAAAGTTATATCATGTAGAATGTGTATGATGCCATATGTGTGCCGTGTCATGACTTACATACTTGTTGTGATGTCATCGACACAGAGGTACATCGATACACACGTGTGTGTCATCTGTGTGATGGCACAAATACAGTGGCTGTGATGTCAAATATTGTGAGATGACATGTATAGACGTTGCATTGTCATGAAAGCAGTATGTGAGATATCATATATATTGGATATGATGTCATAAATATACTAGCTGTGATGTCATACATATAGGGCTGTGATGTCATAAAGAGTTTATGTCATGTCATTCATCCTGAATGTGCTGTCATACATAGAGTGTGTGTGATATGGTCCAGAGAGTGGGTGTTGTGACATTGATACACTGGGTTTGAGGACACAGATAGAGTGGATGTAATCTCAGATACAATGGGTGAGATGGCAGATATAACATTTGTGTTGTCATGTGTGTGATCTCATATATAGTGTCTGTGATGCCACGAATGCAATGGAGGTAATGCGATGAGTGCCATGGTGTGAAGTCATAAAGAGTGGATGCGACGTTATGTGTAGTGCGTCAGATGTCATACAAAAAATGGGTGTGATGTCATATGTACAGTTGGTCTGAGATCATCATTAGAGTGTTTGTGGTGACACAGATACAGTGGATGCAATGTCAGATATATTTGGAGTGATGTCATGAGTACAGTGCATGCGAAGTCATAAATAATGTGGTGTCATGTCATAAAATGTGGATGTGATGCCTTAAATAGTGTTTATGATGCACGCAAACAGGGGTGTGATGTCATACATACAAAGGGTGTGATAAGATGGAAAGAGTGGGTGTGAGACAAATATAGAGTGGTTGTGAGGTAACAAAACTAGTGAATATGTATTGTATACAATGGATATGATGTCATCATATACAGCGGATGAGATCTCATAGATAAACTTGTTGTGATATCATCAATACGGTGGATGTGATGACAGAGATACTGTATATGATGTCAAATATACTGTGTGTGATGCCTTAGAAATGGTGGTTTGATGTCGTAACGTGAGGATGTGATGTCTTCTACAGTGCAAAGTTGCTATACATACGCAGAGTGTGATGTCATACAAAGAGTAGGTGTGACGTGGTCAATAGAGTCGGTGTGAGGACACAGACTATTTGCTGTGATGTCACATGTATAGGGTATATATTGCCCTACATACTGGATGTGGTTTCATATATAGAGGTTGTGACGTCATAAGTAAAGTAGTGTGAAGATTTAAGGAGTAGATGTGATGTTATAGAGTGCAACTGATGTCACACGTAGAGTGGGTGTGATGTCACATAAATGTGGGTGTGATATCAGTGGATAGGTTTTGATGGCATGAATAGAGTGGGTGTGCTGTCTCATATAGTGGGTGTGACGTCATGTCTGAAGTGGATGTGACATCATAAATACTGTGGTTTGCTGTTATAAAGAGGATATGATGCCATCTACAGTGCAAATGATATCATACATAGGCCGATTGTGGTGTCAGCAACACAGATTGTTGTGATGTTATACAGTGTGGGTGTGATGTCATAAATATAGTGCATAGGATGTCACACGTATACTGGATGTGATATCATATATATATTGGTTGTCATATCATCGATAGACTGGGTGTGACGACACAGATCCAGTTGATGTGAGGTCAGATATAGTGGTCGTGATGTCATAAATAAAATGGTGTGATGCCGTAAAGAGTGGATGTGGTGTCATAGGTATTACATATGATTTCACACATATAGTGGAGGTGATGTCATACATACCCTGGGATTGATAAAATTGATACTTTTGCTGTGATGACACAGATACAGTGGGTGTGATATCAGATATGGTGTCTGTGAAGTACACAATGGTTCTGTTCTCATAACACTGTGTGTGATGCCATATAAAGTGAATCAGTCGTAAAGGTAGAGTGTGTGACGTCATCGATAGAGTCATTGTATGATGTCACTTATATAGGGACTGTGATATCATACACAGTAGATGAAATGTCATATCATATATAATGCGTGTGATGTCATGAATACAGTGCATGTGATGTCATAAATACTGTGGATTGTTGATATAGAGTGTGGATATGATGTCATGTGTAGTGCATCTGACGGCATACATATGCCACCTGTGATCTCTTACATAGTTGGTGTGATGTCGTTGACAAAGTGGGTGTGATGACATATACAGTGGATATGATGGCAGTTAGAACGGGTTTCAAGACAGACACAGAGCTTGTGTCGTCATACACACAGTGTGGGTGAGAACGTATATAGTGGATATGATGTCCTAAACGTAGTATGTGCCATGACATCGGATACAGTGGTAGTGTTCCCATTCATATACCAAGTGAGATGTTATTTGTACGGAGTATGGTGTCTAAAGCATAGTAAGTCTCTTATCATAATTGCAGTGGCTGTGATGTCACAAGTAGAGTGTATGTGATGTCATATACAGTGGGTGTGGTGTCATGAATCGAGCGGGTGTGTTGCCATGAATACATACTTGTGATGTCATAAAGAGTGGGTGTTATGTCACAAATTAATCATAGGATGTCATACATATAGTGGGGTTGATATCACACATAATGCTGGTGTGGTATAATCAATATACTCAGTAATGACCCAGGTACAGTGGACGTGATGTCAGATATACTGGGTTGATGACATGAGAACAGTGGGTGTGATGTCATAGAGTGGTGTGATATCATACAGAGTGGATGTGATGTCATATGAAGTTCATAAGTTGTCATAGACATTGTGGCTGTGGTATCATACATTCAATGTGGGTTATATGATCGATAATCTGCGTGTGATGACACAGGTACAGTGGATGTACTGTCAGATATAAAGGGTGTGATGTGAGATAAAGAAGATTTGATGTCATGAATAGAGTGACTTGATGTCACCGAGCGAGGGTGTGATGTCATATATACTGCATATTGTTCGATACATATAGTATGTGTGGTGTCCTACATACAGTGTGTGTTATATCATCGATAGAGTGGGTGTCATCACACTGATACAGATTATGGAGTTTATGCTGTCAAATAGAGTGGTTGTATTGTCTTAACACAATGTGTTTCATGTCAAATATAGTGGATAGGAATTCAGAACCATAGTGGATGTGATGGTAGAGATGGAGTGGCTGTGATGTCACAGGTATAGGGGATGAGATGCCATAAACCGTGGATGTGATGTCATATAGAGGGGATCTGATGACATAAATGCAGTGTTTGTGATGTCATAAATACTGATTATTGATGTCAAAAAGTGTGAAAGTTATATCATGTAGAATGTGTATGATGCCATATGTGTGCCGTGTCATGACTTACATACTTGTTGTGATGTCATTGACACAGAGGTACATCGATACACACGTGTGTGTCATCTGTGTGATGGCACAAATACAGTGGCTGTGATGTCAAATATTGTGAGATGACATGTATAGACGTTGCATTGTCATGAAAGCAGTATGTGAGATATCATATATATTGGATATGATGTCATAAATATACTAGCTGTGATGTCATACATATAGGGCTGTGATGTCATAAAGAGTTTATGTCATGTCATTCATCCTGAATGTGCTGTCATACATAGAGTGTGTGTGATATGGTCCAGAGAGTGGGTGTGGTATCATAGATACACTCAATTTGAGGACACAGATACAGTGGATGTAGTCTCAGATACAATGGGTGAGATGGCAGATATAACGCCTGTGTTGTCATGTGTGTGATCTCATATATAGTGTCTGTGATGCCACGAATGCAATGGAGGTAATGCGATGAGTGCCATGGTGTGAAGTCATAAAGAGTGGATGCGACGTTATGTATAGTGCGATAGATGTCATATATAAAATGGGTGTGAAGTCATATGTACAGTTGGTCTGAGATCATCATTAGAGTGTTTGTGGTGACACAGATACAGTGGATGCAATGTCAGATATATTTGGAGTGATGTCATGAGTACAGTGCATGCGAAGTCATAAATAATGTGGTGTCATGTCATAAAATGTGGATGTGATGCCTTAAATAGTGTTTATGATGGCACGCAAACAGGGGTGTGATGTCATACATACAAAGGGTGTGATAAGATGGAAAGATTGGGTTGAGACACATATACAGTGGTTGTGAGGTAACAAAACTAGTGAATATGTATTGTATACAATGGATATGATGTCATCATATACAGCGGATGAGATCTCATAGATAAACTTGTTGTGATATCATCAATACAGTGGATGTGATGACAGAGATACTGTATATGATGTCAAATATACTGTGTGTGATGCCTTAGAAATGGTGGTTTGATGTCGTAACGTGAGGATGTGATGTATTCTACAGTGCAAATGTGCTATACATACGCAGAGTGTGATGTCATAAAAAGAGTAGGTGTGACGTGGTCAATACAGTCAGTGTGAGGACACAGACTATTTGCTGTGATGTCACATGTATAGGGTATATATTGCCCTACATACTGGATGTGGTTTCATATATAGAGGTTGTGACGTCATAAGTACAGTAGTGTGAAGATTTAAGGAGTAGATGTGATGTTATAGAGTGCAACTGATGTCACACGTAGAGTGGGTGTGATGTCACATAAAATGTGGGTGTGATATCAGTGGATAGGTTTTGATGGCAAGAATAGAGTGGGTGTGCTGTCTCATATAGTGGGTGTGACGTCATGTCTGAAGTGGATGTGACATCATAAATACTGTGGTTTGCTGTTATAAAGAGGATGCCATCTACAGTGCAAATGATATCATACATAGGCCGAGTGTGGTGTCAGCAACACAGATTGTTGTGATGTTATACAGTGTGGGTGTGATGTCATAAATATAGTGCATAGGATGTCACACGTATACTGGATGTGATATCATATATATATTGGTTGTGATATCATCGATAGACTGGGTGTGACGACACAGATCCACTTGATGTGAGGTCAGATATAGTGGCGTGATGTCATAAATAAAGCGGTGTGATGCCGTAAAGAGTGGATGTGATGTCATAGGTATTACATATGATTTCATACATATAGTGGAGGTGATGTCATACATACCCTGGGATTGATAAAATTGATACATTTGCTGTGATGACACAGATACAGTGGGTGTGATATCAGATATGGTGTCTGTGAAGTACACAATGGTTCTGTTCTCATAACACTGTGTGTGATGCCATATAAAGTAGATCAGTCGTAAGGTAGAGTGTGTGACGTCATCGATAGAGTCATTGTATGATGTCACTTATATAGGGACTGTGATATCATACACAGTAGATGAAATGTCATATCGTATATAATGCGTGTGATGTCATGAATACAGTGCATGTGATGTCATAAATACTGTGGTTGTTGTCATAGAGTGTGGATATGATGTCATGTGTAGTGCATCTGACGGCATACATATGCCACCTGTGATCTCTTACATAGTTGGTGTGATGTCGTTGACAAAGTGGGTGTGATGACATATAGAGTGGATATGATGGCAGTTAGAACGGGTTTCAAGACAGACACAGAGCTTGTGTAGTCATACACACAGTGTGGGTGAGAACGTATATAGTGGATATGATGTCCTAAACGTAGTATGTGCCATGACATCGGATACAGTGGTAGTGTTCCCATTCATATACCAAGTGAGATGTTATTTGTACGGAGTATGGTGTCTAAAGCATAGTAAGTCTCTTGTCATAATTACAGTGGCTGTGATGTCACAAGTACAGTGTATGTGATGTCATATACAGTGGGTGTGGTGTCATGAATCGAGTGGTTTTGTTGCCCTGAATACATACTTGTGATGTCAAAAAGAGTGGTTGTTATGTCACAAATTAATCATAGGATGTCATACATATAGTGGGGTTGATATCACACATAATGCTGGTGTGGTATAATCAATATACTCAGTAATGACCCAGGTACAGTGGACGTGATGTCAGATATTCTGGGTTGATGACATGAGAACAGTGGGTGTGATGTCATAGAGTGGTGTGATATCATACAGAGTGGATGTGATGTCATATGAAGTTCATAAGTTGTCATAGACATTGTGGCTGTGGTATCATACATTCAATGGGGATAATATGATCGATAATCTGCGTGTAATGACACAGGTACAGTGGATGTACTGTCAGATATAAAGGGTGTGATGTGAGATAAAGAAGATTTGATGTCATGAATAGAGTGACTTGATGTCACCCAGCGTGGGTGTGATGTTGTATATACTGCATATTGTTCGATACATATAGTATGTGTGGTGTCCTACATACAGTGTGTGTTATATCATCGATAGAGTGGGTGTCATCACACTGATACAGATTATGGAGGTTATGCTGTCAGAAAGAGTGGTTGTATTGTCTTAACACGGTGTGTTTCATGTCAAATATAGTGGATAGGAATTCAGAACCATAGTGGTACAGATGGAGTGGCTGTGATGTCACAGGTATAGGGGATGAGATGCCATAAACCGTGGATGTGATGTCATATAGAGGGGATCTGATGACATAAATGCAGTGTTTGTGATGTCATAAATACTGATTATTGATGTCAAAAAGTGTGAAAGTTATATCATGTAGAATGTGTATGATGCCATATGTGTGCCGTGTCATGACTTACATACTTGTTGTGATGTCATTGACACAGAGGTACATCGATACACACGTGTGTGTCATCTGTGTGATGGCACAAATACAGTGGCTGTGATGTCAAATATTGTGAGTGAGATGACATGTATAGACGTTGCATTGTCATGAAAGCAGTATGTGAGATATCATATATATTGGATATGATGTCATAAATATACTAGCTGTGATGTCATACATATAGGGCTGTGATGTCATAAAGAGTTTATGTCATGTCATTCATCCTGAATGTGCTGTCATACATAGAGTGTGTGTGATATGGTCCAGAGAGTGGGTGTGGTATCATAGATACACTGGGTTTGAGGACACAGATACAGTGGATGTAGTCTCAGATACAATGGGTGAGATGGCAGATATAACATTTGTGTTGTCATGTGTGTGATCTCATATATAGTGTCTGTGATGCCACGAATGCAATGGAGGTAATGCGATGAGTGCCATGGTGTGAAGTCATAAAGAGTGGATGCGACGTTATGTGTAGTGCGATAGATGTCATACAAAAAATGGGTGTGAAGTCATATGTACAGTTGGTCTGAGATCATCATTAGAGTGGTTGTGGTGACACAGATACAGTGGATGCAATGTCAGATATATTTGGAGTGATGTCATGAGTACAGTGCATGCGAAGTCATAAATAATGTGGTGTCATGTCATAAAATGTGGATGTGATGCCTTAAATAGTGTTTATGATGGCACGCAAACAGGGGTGTGATGTCATACATACAAAGGGTGTGATAAGATGGAAAGAGTGGGTAGAGACACAGTTACAGTGGTTGTGAGGTAACAAAACTAGTGAATATGTATTGTATACAATGGAATATGATGTCATCATATACAGCGGATGAGATCTCATAGATAAACTTGTTGTGATATCATCAATACAGTGGATGTGATGACAGAGATACTGTATATGATGTCAAATATACTGTGTGTGATGCCTTAGAAATGGTGGTTTGATGTCGTAACGTGAGGATGTGATGTCTTCTACAGTGCAAAGTTGCTATACATACGCAGAGTGTGATGTCATAAAAAGAGTAGGTGTGACGTGGGCAATAGAGTCGGTGTGAGGACACAGACTATTTGCTGTGATGTCACATGTATAGGGTATATATTGCCCTACATACTGGATGTGGTTTCATATATAGAGGTTGTGACGTCATAAGTACAGTAGTGTGAAGATTTAAGGAGTAGATGTGATGTTATAGAGTGCAACTGATGTCACACGTAGAGTGGGTGTGATGTCACATAAATGTGGGTGTGATATCAGTGGAGAGGTTTTGATGGCAAGAATAGAGTGGGTGTGCTGTCTCATATAGTGGGTGTGACGTCATGTCTGAAGTGGATGTGACATCATAAATACTGTGGTTTGCTGTTATAAAGAGGATATGATGCCATCTACAGTGCAAATGATATCATACATACATAGGCCGATGTGGTGTCAGCAACACAGATTGTTGTGATGTTATACAGTGTGGGTGTGATGTCATAAATATAGTGCATAGGATGTCACACGTATACTGGATGTGATATCATATATATATATTGGTTGTGATATCATCGATAGACTGGGTGTGACGACACAGATCCACTTGATGTGAGGTCAGATATAGTGGTCGTGATGTCATAAATAAAATGGTGTGATGCCGTAAAGAGTGGATGTGATGTCATAGGTATTACATATGATTTCATACATATAGTGGAGGTGATGTCATACATACCCTGGGATTGATAAAATTGATACATTTGCTGTGATGACACAGATACAGTGGGTGTGATATCAGATATGGTGTCTGTGAAGTACACAATGGTTCTGTTCTCATAACACTGTGTGTGATGCCATATAAAGTAGATCAGTCGTAAAGGTAGAGTGTGTGACGTCATCGATAGAGTCATTGTATGATGTCACTTATATAGGGACTGTGATATCATACACAGTAGATGAAATGTCATATCGTATATAATGCGTGTGATGTCATGAATACAGTGCATGTGATGTCATAAATACTGTGGATTGTTGTCATAGAGTGTGGATATGATGTCATGTGTAGTGCATCTGACGGCATACATATGCCACCTGTGATCTCTTACATAGTTGGTGTGATGTCGTTGACAAAGTGGGTGTGATGACATATAGAGTGGATATGATGGCAGTTAGAACGGGTTTCAAGACAGACACAGAGCTTGTGTAGTCATACACACAGTGTGGGTGAGAACGTATATAGTGGATATGATGTCCTAAACGTAGTATGTGCCATGACATCGGATACAGTGGTAGTGTTCCCATTCATATACCAAGTGAGATGTTATTTGTACGGAGTATGGTGTCTAAAGCATAGTAAGTCTCTTGTCATAATTACAGTGGCTGTGATGTCACAAGTACAGTGTATGTGATGTCATATACAGTGGGTGTGGTGTCATGAATCGAGCGGGTGTGTTGCCATGAATACATACTTGTGATGTCATAAAGAGTGGGTGTTATGTCACAAATTAATCATAGGATGTCATACATATAGTGGGGTTGATATCACACATATGCTGGTGTGGTATAATCAATATACTCAGTAATGACCCAGGTACAGTGGACGTGATGTCAGATATTCTGGGTTGATGACATGAGAACAGTGGGTGTGATGTCATAGAGTGGTGTGATATCATACAGAGTGGATGTGATGTCATATGAAGTTCATAAGTTGTCATAGACATTGTGGCTGTGGTATCATACATTCAATGGGATAATATGATCGATAATCTGCGTGTAATGACACAGGTACAGTGGATGTACTGTCAGATATAAAGGGTGTGATGTGAGATAAAGAAGATTTGATGTCATGAATAGAGTGACTTGATGTCACCCAGCGTGGGTGTGATGTTGTATATACTGCATATTGTTCGATACATATAGTATGTGTGGTGTCCTACATACAGTGTGTGTTATATCATCGATAGAGTGGGTGTCATCACACTGATACAGATTATGGAGGTTTATGCTGTCAGATAGAGTGGTTGTATTGTCTTAACACGGTGTGTTTCATGTCAAATATAGGATAGGAATTCAGAACCATAGTGGATGTGTGGTACAGATGGAGTGGCTGTGATGTCACAGGTATAGGGGATGAGATGCCATAAACCGTGGATGTGATGTCATATAGAGGGGATCTGATGACATAAATGCAGTGTTTGTGATGTCATAAATACTGATTATTGATGTCAAAAAGTGTGAAAGTGATATCATGTAGAATGTGTATGATGCCATATGTGTGCCGTGTCATGACTTACATACTTGTTGTGATGTCATTGACACAGAGGTACATCGATACACACGTGTGTGTCATCTGTGTGATGGCACAAATACAGTGGCTGTGATGTCAAATATAGTGGTGAGATGACATGTATAGACGTTGCATTGTCATGAAAGCAGTATGTGAGATATCATATATATTGGATATGATGTCATAAATATACTAGCTGTGATGTCATACATATAGGGCTGTGATGTCATAAAGAGTTTATGTCATGTCATTCATCCTGAATGTGCTGTCATACATAGAGTGTGTGTGATATGGTCCAGAGAGTGGTGTGTGGTATCATAGATACACTGGGTTTGAGGACACAGATACAGTGGATGTAGTCTCAGATACAATGGGTGAGATGGCAGATATAACATTTGTGTTGTCATGTGTGTGATCTCATATATAGTGTCTGTGATGCCACGAATGCAATGGAGGTAATGCGATGAGTGCCATGGTGTGAAGTCATAAAGAGAGATGCGACGTTATGTATAGTGCGTTAGATGTCATACATAAAATGGGTGTGAAGTCATATGTACAGTTGGTCTGAGATCATCATTAGAGTGTTTGTGGTGACACAGATACAGTGGATGCAATGTCAGATATATTTGGAGTGATGTCATGAGTACAGTGCATGCGAAGTCATAAATAATGTGGTGTCATGTCATAAAATGTGGATGTGATGCCTTAAATAGTGTTTATGATGCACGCAAACAGGGGTGTGATGTCATACATACAAAGGGTGTGATAAGATGGAAAGAGTGGGTGTGAGACACAGATACAGTGGTTGTGAGGTAACAAAACTAGTGAATATGTATTGTATACAATGGATATGATGTCATCATATACAGCGGATGAGATCTCATAGATAAACTTGTTGTGATATCATCAATACAGTGGATGTGATGACAGAGATACTGTATATGATGTCAAAATATACTGTGTGATGCCTTAGAAATGGTGGTTTGATGTCGTAACGTGAGGATGTGATGTCTTCTACAGTGCAAAGATGCTATACATACGCAGAGTGTGATGTCATACAAAGAGTAGGTGTGACGTGGTCAATAGAGTCGGTGTGAGGACACAGACTATTTGCTGTGATGTCACATGTATAGGGTATATATTGCCCTACATACTGGATGTGGTTTCATATATAGAGGTTGTGACGTCATAAGTACAGTAGTGTGAAGATTTAAGGAGTAGATGTGATGTTATAGAGTGCAACTGATGTCACACGTAGAGTGGGTGTGATGTCACATAAAAGTGGGTGTGATATCAGTGGAGAGGTTTTGATGGCAAGGATAGAGTGGGTGTGCTGTCTCATATAGTGGGTGTGACGTCATGTCTGAAGTGGATGTGACATCATAAATACTGTGGTTTGCTGTTATAAAGAGGATGTGATGCCATCTACAGTGCAAATGATATCATACATAGGCCGAGTGTGGTGTCAGCAACACAGATTGTTGTGATGTTATACAGTGTGGGTGTGATGTCATAAATATAGTGCATAGGATGTCACACGTATACTGGATGTGATATCATATATATATTGGTTGTGATATCATCGATAGACTGGGTGTGACGACACAGATCCACTTGATGTGAGGTCAGATATAGTGGACGTGATGTCATAAATAAAGTGGTGTGATGCCGTAAAGAGTGGATGTGATGTCATAGGTATTACATATGATTTCATACATATAGTGGAGGTGATGTCATACATACCCTGGGATTGATAAAATTGATACATTTGCTGTGATGACACAGATACAGTGGGTGTGATATCAGATATGGTGTCTGTGAAGTACACAATGGTTCTGTTCTCATAACACTGTGTGTGATGCCATATAAAGTCGATCAGTCGTAAAGGTAGAGTGTGTGACGTCATCGATAGAGTCATTGTATGATGTCACTTATATAGGGACTGTGATATCATACACAGTAGATGAAATGTCATATCGTATATAATGCGTGTGATGTCATGAATACAGTGCATGTGATGTCATAAATACTGTGGATTGTTGTCATAGAGTGTGGATATGATGTCATGTGTAGTGCATCTGACGGCATACATATGCCACCTGTGATCTCTTACATAGTTGGTGTGATGTCGTTGACAAAGTGGGTGTGATGACATATAGAGTGGATATGATGGCAGTTAGAACGGGTTTCAAGACAGACACAGAGCTTTTGTAGTCATACACACAGTGTGGGTGAGAACGTATATAGTGGATATGATGTCCTAAACGTAGTATGTGCCATGACATCGGATACAGTGGTAGTGTTCCCATTCATATACCAAGTGAGATGTTATTTGTACGGAGTATGGTGTCTAAAGCATAGTAAGTCTCTTGTCATAATTACAGTGGCTGTGATGTCACAAGTACATTGTATGTGATGTCATATACAGTGGGTGTGGTGTCATGAATCGAGTGGTTGTGTTGCCGTGAATACATACTTGTGATGTCATAAAGAGGGGGGTTATGTCACAAATTAATCATAGGATGTCATACATATAGTGGGATTGATATCACACATAATGCTGGTGTGGTATAATCAATATACTCAGTAATGACCCAGGTACAGTGGACGTGATGTCAGATATTCTGGGTTGATGACATGAGAACAGTGGGTGTGATGTCATAGAGTGGTGTGATATCATACAGAGTGGATGTGATGTCATATGAAGTTCATAAGTTGTCATAGACATTGTGGCTGTGGTATCATACATTCAATGGGATAATATGATCGATAATCTGCGTGTAATGACACAGGTACAGTGGATGTACTGTCAGATATAAAGGGTGTGATGTGAGATAAAGAAGATTTTATGTCATGAATAGAGTGACTTGATGTCACCCAGCGTGGGTGTGATGTTGTATATACTGCATATTGTTCGATACATATAGTATGTGTGGTGTCCTACATACAGTGTGTGTTATATCATCGATAGAGTGGGTGTCATCACACTGATACAGATTATGGAGTTTATGCTGTCAGATAGAGTGGTTGTATTGTCTTAACACGGTGTGTTTCATGTCAAATATAGTGGATAGGAATTCAGAACCATAGTGGTACAGATGGAGTGGCTGTGATGTCACATGTATAGGGGATGAGATGCCATAAACCGTGGATGTGATGTCATATAGAAGGGATATGATGTCATAAATGCAGTGTTTGTGATGTCATAAATACTGATTATTGATGTCATAAAGTGTGAATGTGATGTCATGTAGAATGTGGATGATGCCATATGTGTGCCGTGTCATGACTTACATACTTGTTGTGATGTCATTGACACAGAGGTACATCGATACACACGTGTGTGTCATCTGTGTGATGGCACAAATACAGTGGCTGTGATGTCAAATATAGTGGGTGAGATGTCAGGTATAGACGTTGCATTGTCATGAATGCAGTATGTGAGATATCATATATATTGGATATGATGTCATAAATATACTAGCTGTGATGTCATACATATAGGGCTGTGATGTCATAAAGAGTTTATGTCATGTCATTCATCCTGAATGTGCTGTCATACATAGAGTGTGTGTGATATGGTCCAGAGAGTGGGTGTGGTATCATAGATACACTCAGTTTGAGGACACAGATACAGTGGATGTATTCTCAGATACAATGGGTGAGATGGCAGATATAACGTTTGTGTTGTCATGTGTTTGATCTCATATATAGTGTCTGTGAGCCCCGAATGCAATGGAGGTAATGCGATGAGTGCCATGGTGTGAAGTCATAAAGAGTAGATGCGACGTTATATATAGTGCGTTAGATGTCATACATAAAATGGGTGTGAAGTCATATGTACAGTTGGTCTGAGTTCATCAATAGAGTGGTTGTGTTGACACAGATACAGTGGATGCAATGTCAGATATATTTGGAGTGATGTCATGAGTACAGTGCATGCGAAGTCACAAATAATGTGGTGTCATGTCATAAAATGTTGATGTGATGCCTTAAATAGTGTTTATGATAGCACGCAAACAGGGGTGTGATGTCATACATACAAAGGGTGTGATAAGATGGAAAGAGTGGGTGTGAGACACAGATACAGTGGTTGTGAGGTAACAAAACTAGTGAATATGTATTGTATACAATGAATATGATGTCATCATATACAGCGGATGAGATCTCATAGATAAACTTGTTGTGATATCATCAATACAGTGGATGTGATGACAGAAATACTGTATATGATGTCAAATATACTGTGTGTGATGCCTTAGAAATGGTGGTTTGATGTCGTAACGTGAGGATGTGATGTTTTCTACAGTGCAAAGATGCTATACATACGCAGAGTGTGATGTCACACAAAGAGTAGGTGTGACGAGGTCAATAGAGTCGGTGTGAGGACACAGATTATTTGCTGTGATGTCACATGTATAGGGTATATATTGCCCTACATACTGGATGTGGTTTCATATATAGAGGTTGTGACGTCATAAGGACAGTAGTGTGAAGATTTAAGGAGTAGATGTGATGTTATAGAGTTCAACTGATATCACACGTAGAGTGGGTGTGATGTCACATAAAAGTGGGTGTGATATCAGTGGAGAGGTTTTGATGGCAAGGATAGAGTGGGTGTGCTGTCTCATATTAGTGGGTGTGACGTCATGTCTGAAGTGGATGTGACATCATAAATACTGTGGTTTGCTGTTATAAAGAGGATGTGATGCCATCTACAGTGCAAATGATATCATACATAGGCCGAGTGCGGTGTCAGCAACACAGATTGTTGTGATGTTATACAGTGTGGGTGTGATGTCATAAATATAGTGCATAGGATGTCACACGTATACTGGATGTGATATCATATATATATTGGTTGTCATATCATCGATAGACTGGGTGTGACGACACAGATCCACTTGATGTGAGGTCAGATATAGTGGACGTGATGTCATAAACAAAGTGGTGTGATGCCCTAAAGAGTGGATGTGATGTCATAGGTATTACATATGATTTCATACATATAGTGGAGGTGATGTCATACATACCCTGGGATTGATAAAATTGATACATTTGCTGTGATGACACAGATACAGTGGGTGTGATATCAGATATGGTGTCTGTGAAGTACACAATGGTTCTGTTCTCATAACACTGTGTGTGATGCCATATAAAGTCGATCAGTCGTCAAGGTAGAGTGTGTGACGTCATCGATAGAGTCATTGTATGATGTCACTTATATAGGGACTGTGATATCATACACAGTAGATGAAATGTCATATCGTATATAATGCGTGTGATGTCATGAATACAGTGCATGTGATGTCATAAATACTGTGGATTGTTGTCATAGAGTGTGGATATGATGTCATGTGTAGTGCATCTGACGGCATACATATGCCACCTGTGATCTCTTACATAGTTGGTGTGATGTCGTTGACAAAGTGGGTGTGATGACATATAGAGTGGATATGATGGCAGTTAGAACGGGTTTCAAGACAGACACAGAGCTTTTGTAGTCATACACACAGTGTGGGTGAGAACGTATATAGTGGATATGATGTCCTAAACGTAGTATGTGCCATGACATCGGATACAGTGGTAGTGTTCCCATTCATATACCAAGTGAGATGTTATTTGTACGGAGTATGGTGTCTAAAGCATAGTAAGTCTCTTGTCATAATTACAGTGGCTGTGATGTCACAAGTACAGTGTATGTGATGTCATATACAGTGGGTGTGGTGTCATGAATCGAGTGGGTGTGTTGCCATGAATACATACTTGTGATGTCATAAAGAGTGGGTGTTATGTCACAAATTAATCATAGGATGTCATACATATAGTGGGGTTGATATCACACATAATGCTGGTGTGGTATAATCAATATACTCAGTAATGACCCAGGTACAGTGGACGTGATGTCAGATATTCTGGGTTGATGACATGAGAACAGTGGGTGTGATGTCATAGAGTGGTGTGATATCATACAGAGTGGATGTGATGTCATATGAAGTTCATAAGTTGTCATAGACATTGTGGCTGTGGTATCATACATTCAATGGGGATAATATGATCGATAATCTGCGTGTAATGACACAGGTACAGTGGATGTACTGTCAGATATAAAGGGTGTGATGTGAGATAAAGAAGATTTTATGTCATGAATAGAGTGACTTGATGTCACCCAGCGTGGGTGTGATGTTGTATATACTGCATATTGTTCGATACATATAGTATGTGTGGTGTCCTACATACAGTGTGTGTTATATCATCGATAGAGTGGGTGTCATCACACTGATACAGATTATGGAGTTTATGCTGTCAGATAGAGTGGTTGTATTGTCTTAACACGGTGTGTTTCATGTCAAATATAGTGGATAGGAAT
>JAJLRB010000407.1:0-21334 GCA_020976825.1 Odocoileus hemionus | reverse complement strand
ATGGTGTGAAGTCATAAAGAGTGGATGCGATATTATGTATAGTGCGTTAGATGTTATATAAAAAATGGGTGTGAAGTCATACGTACAGTTGGTCTGAGATCATCATTAGAGTGGTTGTGGTGACACAGATACAGTGGATGCAATGTCAGATATATTTGGAGTGATGTCATGAGTACAGTGCATGCGAAGTCATAAATAATGTGGTGTCATGTCATAAAATGTGGATGTGATGCCTTAAATAGTGTTTATGATGGCACGCAAACAGGGGTCTGATGTCATACATACAAAGGGTGTGATAAGATGGAAAGAGTGGGTGAGAGACACAGATACAGTGGCTGTGAGTTAACAAAACTAGTGAATATGTATTTTATACAATGGATATGATGTTATCATATACAGCGGATGAGATCTCATAGATAAACTTGTTGTGATATCATCAATACAGTGGATGTGATGACAGAGATACTGTATATGATGTCAAATATACTGTGTGTGATGCCTTAGAAATGGTGGTTTGATGTCGTAACGTGAGGATGTGATGTCTTCTACAGTGCAAAGGTGCTATACATACGGAGAATGTGATGTCATACAAAGAGTAGGTGTCACGTGGTCAATACTGTCGGTGTGAGGACACAGACTATTTGCTGTGATGTCACGTGTATAGGGTATATATTGCCCTACATACTGGATGTGGTTTCATATATAGAGGTTGTGACGTCCTAAGTACAGTAGTGTGAAGACTTAAGGAGTAGATGTGATGTTATGGATTGTAATTGATGTCACAGGTAGAGTGGGTGTGAAGTCACATAAAAGTGGGTGTGATATCAGTGGAGAGGTTTTGATGGCAAGGATAGAGTGGGTGTGCTGTCTCATATCGTGGGTTTGACGTCATGTCGGAAGTGGATGTGACATCATAAATACTGTGGTTTGCTGTTATAAAGAGGATGTCATGCCATCTAGAGTGAAAATGATATCATACATAGTCCGAGTGTGTTGTCAGCAACACAGATTTTTGTGATGTTATACAGTGTGGTTGTGATGTCATAAATATAGTGCATAGGGTGTCACACGTATACTGGATGTGATATCATATATATATTGGTTGTGATATCATCGATAGACTGGGTGTGACGACACAGATCCAGTTGATGTGAGGTCAGATATAGTGGACGTGATGTCATAAATAAAGTGGTGTGATGCCGTAAAGAGTGGATGTGATGTCATAGGTATTACATATGATTTCTTACATATAGTGGAGGTGATGTCATACATACCCTGGGATTGATAAAATTGATACATTTGCTGTGATGACACAGATACATTGGGTGTGATATCAGATATCGTGTCTGTGAAGTACACAATGGTTCTGTTCTCATAACACTGTGTGTGATGCCATATAAAGTAGATCAGTCGTAAAGGTAGAGTGTGTGACGTCGTCGATAGAGTCATTGTATGATGCCACTTATATAGGGACTGCGATATCATACACTGTAGATGAAATGTCATGTCGTATATAATGCGTGTGATGTCATGAATACAGTGCATATGATGTCATAAATACTGTGGATTGTTGTCATAAAGTGTGGATATGATGTCATGTGTAGTGCATCTGACGGCATACATATTCCACCTGTGATCTCTTACATAGTTGGTGTGATGTCGTTGACAAAGTGTGTGTGATGACATATACAGTGGATATGATGGCAGTTAGAACGTGTTTCAAGACAGACACAGAGCTTGTGTAGTCATACACACAGTGTGGGTGAGAACGTATATAGTGGATATGATGTTCTAAACGTAGTATGTGCCATGAAATCGGATACAGTGGTATTGTTCCCTTTCATATACCAAGTGAGATGTTATTTGTACGGAGTATGGTGTCTAAAGCATAGTATGTCTTTTGTCATAATTACAGTGTCTGTGATGTCACAAGTACATTGTATGTGATGTCATATACAGTGTGTGTGGTGTCATGAATTGAGTGGGTGTGTTGCGGTGAATACATACTTGTGATGTCATAAAGAGTGGGTGTTATGTCACAAATAAATCATAGGATGTCATAAATATATTGGTGTTGATATCACACATAATGTGGTGTGGTATAATCAATATAGTCAATAATGACCCAGGTTCAGTGGACGGGATGTCAATATACTGGGTTGACGACATGAGAACAGTGGGTGTGATGTCATTGAGTGGTGTGATATCATACAGAGTGGATGTGATGTCATATGAAGTTCATAAGTTGTCACAGACATTGTGGCTGTGGTATCATACATGCAATGGGGGTTATACGATCGATAATCTGCGTGTGATGACAGAGGTACAGTGGATTTACTGTCAGATATAAAGGGTGTGATGTGAGATAAAGAAGATTTGATGTCTTAAATAGAGTGACTTGATGTCACCCAGCATGTGTGTGATGTCGTATATACTGCATATTGTTCAACACATATAGTATGGGTTGGTGTCCTACATACAGTGTGTGTTATATCATCGGTAGAGTAGACTGGGTGTCATCACACTGATACAGATTATGGAGGTTATACTGTCAGATAGAGTGGTTGTATTGTCTTCACACGGTCTGTTTCAGGTCAACTATAGTGGATATGTATTCAGAAACATAGTGGGTGTGATGGGACAGATGGAGTGGCTGTGATGTCACAGGTATAGGGGATGTGATGTCATAAACCGTGGATGTGATGTCATATAGAGGGGATCTGATGTCATGAATGCAGGGTTTGTGATGTCATAAATACTGAACATTGATGTCATAAAGTGTGAATGAGATATCATATAGAATGTGTATGATGTCATATATGTGCCGTGTCATGACTTACATACTTGTTGTGATGTCATTGACACAGAGGTACATCGATACACACGTGTGTGTCACCTGTGTGATGGCACAAATACAGTGGAAGTGATGTAAAATATAATGGGTGAGATGTCAGGTATAGACGTTGCATTGTCATGAAAGCAGTATGTGTGATATCATATATATTGTATATGATGTCATAAATATACTAGCTGTGATATCATACATATAGGGCTGTGATGTCATAAAGAGTTTATGTCATGTCATTCATCCTGAATGTGCTGTCATACAGAGAGTGTGTGTGATATGGTCCAGAGAGTGGGTGTGGTATCATAGATACACTCAATTTGAGGACACAGATACAGTGGATGTAGTCTCAGATACAATGGGTGAGATGGCAGATATAACGCTTGTGTTGTCATGTGTGTGATCTCATATATAGTGTCTGTGAAGACACGAATGCAATGGAGGTAATGCGACGAGTGCCATGGTTGAAGTCATAAAGAGTGGATGCGATATTATGTATAGTGCGTTAGATGTCATATAAAAAATGGGTGTGAAGTCATACGTACAGTTGGTCTGAGATCGTCATTAGAGTGGTTGTGGTGACACAGATACAGTGGATGCAATGTCAGATATATTTGGAGTGATGTCATGAGTACGGTGCATGCGAAGTCATAAATAATGTGGTGTCATGTCATAAAATGTGGATGTGATGCCTTAAATAGTGTTTATGACGGCACGCAATCAGGGGTCTGATGTCATACATACAAAGGGTGTGATAAGATGGAGAGTGGGTGTGAGACACAAATACAGTGGCTGTGAGTTAACAAAACTAGTGAATATGTATTTTAGACAATGTATATGATGTTATCATATACAGCCGATGAGATCTCATAGATAAACTTGTTGTGATATCATCAATACAGTGGATGTGATGACAGAGATACTGTATATGATGTCAAATATACTGTGTGTGATGCCTTAGAAATGATGGTTTGATGTCGTAACGTGAGGATGTGATGTCTTCTGCAGTGCAAAGGTGCTATACGTACGGAGAATGTGATGTCATAAAAAGAGTAGGTGTCACGTGGTCAATACTGTCGGTGTGAGGACACAGACTATTTGCTGTGATGTAACATGTATAGAGTATATATTGAACTACATACTGGATGTGGTTTCATATATAGAGGTTTTGACGTCCTAAGTACAGTAGTGTGAAGACTTAAGGAGTAGATGTGATGTTATGGATTGTAATTGATGTCACAGGTAGAGTGGGTGTGAAGTCACAGAAAATTGGGTGTGATATCAGTGGAGAGGTTTTGATGGCAAGGATAGAGTGGGTGTGCTGTCTCATATCGTGGGTTTGACGTCATGTCGGAAGTGGATGTGACATCATAAATACTATGGTTTGCTGTTATAAAGAGGATGTCATGCCATCTAGAGTGAAATGATATCATACATAGTCCGAGTGTGTTGTCAGCAACACAGATTTTTGTGATTTTATACAGTGTGGGTGTGATGTCATAAATATAGTGCATAGGGTGTCACACGTATACTGGATGTGATATCATATATATATTGGTTGTGATATCATCGATAGACTGGGTGTGACGACACAGATCCAGTTGATGTGAGGTCAGATATAGTGGACGTGATGTCATAAATAAAGTGGTGTGATGCCGTAAAGAGTGAATGTGATGTCATAGGTATTACATATGATTTCATACATATAGTGGAGGTGATGTCATACATACCCTGGGATTGATAAAATTGATACATTTGCTGTGATGACACAGATACATTGGGTGTGATATCAGATATCGTGTCTGTGAAGTACACAATGGTTCTGTTGTCATAACACTGTGTGTGATGCCATATAAAGTAGATCAGTCGTAAATGTAGAGTGTGTGACGTCATCGATAGAGTCATTGTATGATGCCACTTATATAGGGACTGTGATATCATACACTGTAGATGAAATGTCATGTCGTATATAATGCGTGTGATGTCATGAATACAGTGCATATGATGTCATAAATACTGTGGATTGTTGTCATAAAGTGTGGATATGATGTCATGTGTAGTGCATCTGACAGCATACATATTCCACCTGTGATCTCTTACATAGTTGGTGTGATGTCGTTGACAAAGTGTGTGTGATGACATATACAGTGGATATGATGGCAGTTAGAACGGGTTTCAAGACAGACACAGAGCTTGTGTAGTCATACACACAGTGTGGGTGAGAACGTATATAGTGGATATGATGTCCTAAACGTAGTATGTGCCATGAAATCGGATACAGTGGTATTGTTCCCATTCATATACCAAGTGAGATGATATTTGTACGGAGTATGGTGTCTAAAGCATAGTAAGTCTTTTGTCATAATTACAGTGTCTGTGATGTCACAAGTACAGTGTATGTGATGTCATATACAGTGTGTGTGGTGTCATGAATCGAGTGGGTGTGTTGCGGTGAATACATACTTGTGATGTCATAAAGAGTGGGTGTTATGTCACAAATTAATCCTAGGATATCATACATATAGTGGGGATGATATCACAAATAATGCTGGTGTGGTATAATCAATAGAGTCAGTAATGACCCAGGTACAGTGGACGGGATGTCAGATATACTGGGTTGATGACATGAGAACAGTGGGTGTGATGTCATAGAGTGGGGTGATGTCATACAGAGTGGATGTGATGTCATATGAAGTTCATAAGTTTTCATAGACATCGTGGCTGTGGTATCATACATGCAATGGTGGTTGTATGATCGATAAACTGCGTGTGATGACAGAGGTACAGTGGATGTACTGTCAGATATAAAGGGTGTGATGTGAGATAAAGAAGATTTGATGTCTTGAATAGAGTGACTTGATGTCACCCAGCGTGTGTGTGATGTCGTATATACTGCATATTGTTCGACACATATAGTATGGGTGGTGTCCTACATACAGTGTGTGTTATATCATCGATAGAGTGGGCGTCATCACACTGATACAGATTATGGAGGTTATACTGTCAGATAGAGTGGTTGTATTGTCTTCACACGGTCTGTTTCAGGTCAACTCTAGTGGATATGTATTCAGAAACATAGTGGGTGTGATGGGACAGATGGAGTGGCTGTGATGTCACAGGTATAGGGGATGAGATGTCATAAACCGTGGATGTGATGTCATATAGAGGGGATCTGATGTCATGAATGCAGGGTTTGTGATGTCATAAATACTGAACATTGATGTCATAAAGTGTGAATGAGATGTCATGTAGAATGTGTATGATGTCATATATGTGCCGTGTCATGACTTACATACTTGTTGTGATGTCATTGACACAGAGGTACATCGATACACACGTGTGTGTCACCTGTGTGATGGCACAAATACAGTGGAAGTGATGTAAAATATAGTGGGTGAGATGTCAGGTATAGACGTTGCATTGTCATGAAAGCAGTATGTGTGATATCATATATTTTGTATATGATGTCATATATATACTAGCTGTGATATCATACATATAGGACTCTGATGTGATAAAGAGTTTATGTCATGTCATTCATCCTGAATGTGCTGTCATACATAGAGTGTGTGTGATATGGTCCAGAGAGTGGGTGTGGTATCATAGATACACTCAATTTGAGGACACAGATACAGTGGATGTAGTCTCAGATACAATGGGTGAGATGGCAGATATAACGCTTGTGTTTTCATGTGTGTGATCTCATATATAGTGTCTGTGATGCCACGAATGCAATGGAGGTAATGAGATGAGTGCTATGGTGTGAAGTCATAAAGAGTGGATGCGATATTATGTATAGTGCGTTAGATGTCATATAAAAAATGGGTGTGAAGTCATACGTAGAGTTGGTCTGAGATCATCATTAGAGTGGTTGTGGTGACACAGATACAGTGGATGCAATGTCAGATACATTTGGAGAGATGTCATGAGTACAGTGCATGCGAAGTCATAAATAATGTGGTGTCATGTCATAAAATATGGATGTGATGCCTTAAATAGTGTTTATGATGGCACGCCAAGAGGGTTCTGATATCATACATACAAAGGGTGTAATAAGATGGAAAGAGTGGGTGAGAGACACAGATACATTGGCTGTGAGTTAACGAAACTCGTCAGTTCGTATTTTATACAATGGATATGATGTTATCATATACAGCGGATGAGATCTCATAGATAAATTTGTTGTGATATCATCAATACAGTAGATGTCATGACAGAGATACTGTATATGATGTCAAATATCCTGTGTATGATGCCTTAGAAATGGTGGTTTGATGTCGTAACCTGAGGATGTGATGTCTTCTGCAGTGCAAAGGTGCTATACATACGGAGAATGTGATGTCATACAAAGAGTAGGTGTCACGTGGTCAATACCATCGGTGTGAGGACACAGACTATTTGCTGTGATGTAACATGTATAGGGTATATATTGCCCTACATACTGGATGTGGTTTCATATATAGAGGTTGTGACGTCCTAAGTACAGTAGTGTGAAGACTTAAGGAGTAGATGTGATGTTATGGATTGTAATTGATGTTACAGGTAGAGTGGGTGTGAAGTCACATAAAAGTGGGTGTGATATCAGTGGAGAGGTTTTGATGGCAAGGATAGAGTGGGTGTGCTGTCTCATATCGTGGGTTTGACGTCATGTCGGAAGTGGATGTGACATCATAAATACTATGGTTTGCTGTTATAAAGAGGATGTCATGCCATCTAGAGTGAAATGATATCATACATAGTCCGAGTGTGTTGTCAGCAACACAGATTTTTGTGATGTTATACAGTGTGGTTGTGATGTCATAAATATAGTGCATAGGGTGTCACACGTATACTGGATGTGATATCATATATATATTGGTTGTGATATCATCGATAGACTGGGTGTGACGACACAGATCCAGTTGATGTGAGGTCAGATATAGTGGACGTGATGTCATAAATAAAGTGGTGTGATGCCGTAAAGAGTGGATGTGATGTCATAGGTATTACATATGATTTCTTACATATAGTGGAGGTGATGTCATACATACCCTGGGATTGATAAAATTGATACATTTGCTGTGATGACACAGATACATTGGGTGTGATATCAGATATCGTGTCTGTGAAGTACACAATGGTTCTGTTCTCATAACACTGTGTGTGATGCCATATAAAGTAGATCAGTCGTAAAGGTAGAGTGTGTGACGTCGTCGATAGAGTCATTGTATGATGCCACTTATATAGGGACTGCGATATCATACACTGTAGATGAAATGTCATGTCGTATATAATGCGTGTGATGTCATGAATACAGTGCATATGATGTCATAAATACTGTGGATTGTTGTCATAAAGTGTGGATATGATGTCATGTGTAGTGCATCTGACGGCATACATATTCCACCTGTGATCTCTTACATAGTTGGTGTGATGTCGTTGACAAAGTGTGTGTGATGACATATACAGTGGATATGATGGCAGTTAGAACGTGTTTCAAGACAGACACAGAGCTTGTGTAGTCATACACACAGTGTGGGTGAGAACGTATATAGTGGATATGATGTTCTAAACGTAGTATGTGCCATGAAATCGGATACAGTGGTATTGTTCCCTTTCATATACCAAGTGAGATGTTATTTGTACGGAGTATGGTGTCTAAAGCATAGTATGTCTTTTGTCATAATTACAGTGTCTGTGATGTCACAAGTACATTGTATGTGATGTCATATACAGTGTGTGTGGTGTCATGAATTGAGTGGGTGTGTTGCGGTGAATACATACTTGTGATGTCATAAAGAGTGGGTGTTATGTCACAAATAAATCATAGGATGTCATAAATATATTGGTGTTGATATCACACATAATGTGGTGTGGTATAATCAATATAGTCAATAATGACCCAGGTTCAGTGGACGGGATGTCAATATACTGGGTTGACGACATGAGAACAGTGGGTGTGATGTCATTGAGTGGTGTGATATCATACAGAGTGGATGTGATGTCATATGAAGTTCATAAGTTGTCACAGACATTGTGGCTGTGGTATCATACATGCAATGGGGGTTATACGATCGATAATCTGCATGTGATGACAGAGGTACAGTGGATTTACTGTCAGATATTAAGGGTGTGATGTGAGATAAAGAAGATTTGATGTCTTAAATAGAGTGACTTGATGTCACCCAGCATGTGTGTGATGTCGTATATACTGCATATTGTTCAACACATAGAGTATGGTTGGTGTCCTACATACAGTGTGTGTTATATCATCGGTAGACTGGGTGTCATCACACTGATACAGATTATGGAGGTTATACTGTCAGATAGAGTGGTTGTATTGTCTTCACACGGTCTGTTTCAGGTCAACTATAGTGGATATGTATTCAGAAACATAGTGGGTGTGATGGGACAGATGGAGTGGCTATGATGTCACAGGTATAGGGGATGTGATGTCATAAACCGTGGATGTGATGTCATATAGAGGGGATCTGATGTCATGAATGCAGGGTTTGTGATGTCATAAATACTGAACATTGATGTCATAAAGTGTGAATGAGATATCATATAGAATGTGTATGATGTCATATATGTGCCGTGTCATGACTTACATACTTGTTGTGATGTCATTGACACAGAGGTACATCGATACACACGTGTGTGTCACCTGTGTGATGGCACAAATACAGTGGAAGTGATGTAAAATATAATGGGTGAGATGTCAGGTATAGACGTTGCATTGTCATGAAAGCAGTATGTGTGATATCATATATATTGTATATGATGTCATAAATATACTAGCTGTGATATCATACATATAGGGCTGTGATGTCATAAAGAGTTTATGTCATGTCATTCATCCTGAATGTGCTGTCATACAGAGAGTGTGTGTGATATGGTCCAGAGAGTGGGTGTGGTATCATAGATACACTCAATTTGAGGACACAGATACAGTGGATGTAGTCTCAGATACAATGGGTGAGATGGCAGATATAACGCTTGTGTTGTCATGTGTGTGATCTCATATATAGTGTCTGTGAAGACACGAATGCAATGGAGGTAATGCGACGAGTGCCATGGTTGAAGTCATAAAGAGTGGATGCGATATTATGTATAGTGCGTTAGATGTCATATAAAAAATGGGTGTGAAGTCATACGTACAGTTGGTCTGAGATCGTCATTAGAGTGGTTGTGGTGACACAGATACAGTGGATGCAATGTCAGATATATTTGGAGTGATGTCATGAGTACGGTGCATGCGAAGTCATAAATAATGTGGTGTCATGTCATAAAATGTGGATGTGATGCCTTAAATAGTGTTTATGACGGCACGCAATCAGGGGTCTGATGTCATACATACAAAGGGTGTGATAAGATGGAGAGTGGGTGTGAGACACAAATACAGTGGCTGTGAGTTAACAAAACTAGTGAATATGTATTTTAGACAATGTATATGATGTTATCATATACAGCCGATGAGATCTCATAGATAAACTTGTTGTGATATCATCAATACAGTGGATGTGATGACAGAGATACTGTATATGATGTCAAATATACTGTGTGTGATGCCTTAGAAATGATGGTTTGATGTCGTAACGTGAGGATGTGATGTCTTCTGCAGTGCAAAGGTGCTATACGTACGGAGAATGTGATGTCATAAAAAGAGTAGGTGTCACGTGGTCAATACTGTCGGTGTGAGGACACAGACTATTTGCTGTGATGTAACATGTATAGAGTATATATTGAACTACATACTGGATGTGGTTTCATATATAGAGGTTTTGACGTCCTAAGTACAGTAGTGTGAAGACTTAAGGAGTAGATGTGATGTTATGGATTGTAATTGATGTCACAGGTAGAGTGGGTGTGAAGTCACAGAAAATTGGGTGTGATATCAGTGGAGAGGTTTTGATGGCAAGGATAGAGTGGGTGTGCTGTCTCATATCGTGGGTTTGACGTCATGTCGGAAGTGGATGTGACATCATAAATACTATGGTTTGCTGTTATAAAGAGGATGTCATGCCATCTACAGTGCAAATGATATCATACATAGTCCGAGTGTGTTGTCAGCAACACAGATTTTTGTGATGTTATACAGTGTGGGTGTGATGTCATAAATATAGTGCATAGGGTGTCACACGTATACTGGATGTGATATCATATATATATTGGGTTGTGATATCATCGATAGACTGGGTGTGACGACACAGATCCAGTTGATGTGAGGTCAGATATAGTGGACGTGATGTCATAAATAAAGTGGTGTGATGCAGTAAAGAGTGGATGTGATGTCATAGGTATTACATATGATTTCATACATATAGTGGAGGTGATGTCATACATACCCTGGGATTGATAAAATTGATACATTTGCTGTGATGACACAGATAAATTGTGTGTGATATCAGATATGGTGTCTGTGAAGTACACAATGGTTCTGTTCTCATAACACTGTGTGTGATGCCATATAAAGTAGATCAGTCGTAAAGGTAGAGTGTGTGACGTCATCGATAGAGTCATTGTATGATGTCACTTATATAGGGACTGTGATATCATACACTGTAGATGAAATGTCATATCGTATATAATGCGTGTGATGTCATGAATACAGTGCATATGATGTCATAAATACTGTGGATTGTTGTCATAGAGTGTGGATATGATGTCATGTGTAGTGCATCTGACGGCATACATATTTCACCTGTGATCTCTTACATAGTTGGTGTGATTTCGTTGACAAAGTGGGTGTGATGACATATACAGTGGATATGATGGCAGTTAGAACGGGTTTCAAGACAGACACAGAGCTTGTGTAGTCATACACACAGTGTGGGTGAGAACGTATATAGTGGATATGATGTCCTAAACGTAGTATGTGCCATGACATCGGATACAGTGGTAGTGTTCCCATTCATATACCAAGTGAGATGTTATTTGTACGGAGTATGGTGTCTAAAGCATAGTAAGTCTCTTGTCATAATTACAGTGTCTGTGATGTCACAAGTACAGTGTATGTGATGTCATATACAGTGTGTGTGGTGTCATGAATCGAGTGAGTGTGTTACGGTGAATACATACTTGTGATGTCATAAAGAGTGGGTGTTATGTCACAAATAAATCATAGGATGTCATAAATATAGTGGTGTTGATATCACACATAATGTGGTGTGGTATAATCAATATAGTCAGTAATGACCCAGGTACAGTGGACGGGATGTCAATATACTGGGTTGATGACATGAGAACAGTGGGTGTGATGTCATAGAGTGGTGTGATATCATACAGAGTGGATGTGATGTCATATGAAGTTCATAAGTTGTCATAGACTTTGTGGCTGTGGTATCATACATGCAATGGGGGTTGTATGATCGATAATCTGCGTGTGATGACACAGGTACTGTGGATGTACTGTCAGATATAAAGGGTGTGATGTGAGATAAAAGTGATTTGATGTCTTGAATAGAGTGACTTGATGTCACCCAGCGTGTGTGTGATGTCGTATATACTGCATATTGTTCAACACATATAGTATGGTGGTGTCCTACATACAGTGTGTGTTATATCATCGATAGAGTGGGGTATCATGACACTGATACAGATTATGGAGTTATACTGTCAGATAGAGTGGTTGTATTGTCTTCACACGGTCTGTTTCAGGTCAACTATAGTGGATATGTATTCAGAAACATAGTGGGTGTGATGAGACAGATGGAGTGGCTGTGATGTCACAGGTATAGGGGATGAGATGTCATAAACCGTGGATGTGATGTCATATAGAGGGGATCTGATGTCATGAATGCAGGGTTTGTGATGTCAAAAATACTGAACATTGATGTCATAAAGTGTGAATGAGATGTCATGTAGAATGTGTATGATGTCATATATGTGCCGTGTCATGACTTACATACTTGTTGTGATGTCATTGACAAAGAGGTTCATCGATACACACGTGGGTGTCACCTGTGTGATGGCACAAATACAGTGGAAGTGATGTAAAATATAGTGGGTGAGATGTCAGGTATAGACGTTGCATTGTCATGAAAGCAGTATGTGAGATATCATATATATTGGATATGATGTCATAAATAAACTAGCTGTGATATCATACATATAGGGCTGTGATGTCATAAAGAGTTTATGTCATGTCATTCATCCTGAATGTGCTGTCATACAGAGAGTGTGTGTGATATGGTCCAGAGAGTGGGTGTGGTATCATAGATACACTCAATTTGAGGACACAGATACAGTGGATGTAGTCTCAGATACAATGAGTGAGATGGCAAATATAACGCTTGTGTTGTCATGTGTGTGATCTCATATATAGTTTCTGTGATGCCACGAATGCAATGGAGGTAATGCGATGAATGCCATTGAGAGAGTCAGTTCCTAGGCAGGTTGATAAGAAGTCTAGGGGTCCCCAAGGAGAGAGAGGTATGGGATATTCAAGGAGGAAGAAAGGACAAACTTTTTTACTTTTTTTCCTCTGCATTCCTTAGAATTATATAACAATAATGTATCCTGCCTGAGGACAGTCTTTGGATTAAACCCTCTTAATTCTGTTATCTTAAAACATAAATTATGGGAGTAGGTCTGGTCTTTACAAGGATGTATCCTGCCTGAGGACAATCTTTGGATTAAACCTTCTAGCCAACTCTGTTATCTTAAAATGTAAATATGGGAGTGGGTGGGTCTGGTGAGGTCTTTGCAACCTCCAGACATTCTTTGGATTCATTGGACAGTATATAACTCCATTGCTAACACTAGCAAAAGGGGTACTCTTTTGCCCCCTTCTGATGCCTATGTCAGAAGCTTTCTCTATCTCCTTTAAACTTTAATAAAACTTTATTACACAAGAGCTCTGAGCGATCCAGCCTCGTCTCTGGCCCCGGATTGAATTCGTCTCCTCCGGAGGCCAAGAATCCCGCGTCTAATCATTCAGCAACAATCTTTCATCTTGGGGGCTCGTCCGGGATCCTTCAGGACAAGGTAAGGATGCTTGGAGCTCTAGTTCTTTGTTCTCCTATTGAACACGTTTTCTGCTGTACTTTACTAACTCTTCAGTGTGCTTGTGTGAATGAATGAAACGCCCTCGCGAAGCAAATGAGGAGCCCTGCTCTGCGGTTCCGCGGCGACCTCATAAGGCTTATGACAAAAAAAAAACCTGTCGGGGGTTTATACCGATCTGCCAATGCCAAGAGGCAACCAATGTCTTCTTCAGGAACCGACCAGAAACGGGCAAACTCTGTGGACCGAACTCTCCTTTCTCGGTCAACTTTTCGGTCTCTTTGACCATTTCATAACTCCTTGGGAATTAAAAGTACTAACCTAATCTATCGGATCATAGGCTTTCAAGGGACTTGTAATCTATGTTGCTACTGTACTGTGGCCTAGGTCTCAAACTTGGATTGGTGGTCAGGAAGCGCCTAGCCTCGCTAGGCATGGAAAGTTCGGAAGCTAGATGGAGCTCTAACTCCAAGAGCATCTCTGAGGTTAAAGGTTACTCGGATTGGAACTGCAATGGTTATTTTCCTTTGGTAACAATGGCTCTTAGTGGACCAGAAGAGGCTCTTATACCGGTGTGGTAACACTTGGAAGGAACATCTCAGTTTCATGTTTGTATCGGTCTTGCTGTGGTCAAGAATATACTTAGGGTCGCGCACAGGCACTCAGGTGACAAATGTGTGCCCAGAGATCTTAGCCTGGAAAACATTCTAGAAGGTTACTCTGATTGCATCCCGGGTGGCATCAGAGGCAAGCGAGGTGAAGGGCTGGACGTCAGTCAGGGATGCCGTCAGGTCTACCCCTGGTGCATCCCCACCCCGTCTCGGTGGTAGAACCGGGAGGGACGAGTGTGAAGCCTGCGTCAGTAAGGGACAGACTAAGTCCGACCAGGAAGGAAAGCTTTTGGTGTAAAGTCTGTCTACACCCCCATCTAGAGCAGGGAGGGATGCCTCCGGTAGAAAAAATGGCGCTGGTCGCTTTTTTTCTCTCTTACAGATGGGAGCTAATAATTCCAGCCTCACTCCTTTGAACTGTATCCTGAAAAACTGGGATAGATTTGATCCCCAGGGCTTAAAGAAGAAACACCTGGTCTTCCTATGTGATACTGCATGGCCACGGTACCCACTGGAGGACGGCGAACGGTGGCCAGTTGGAGGGTCTCTTAAGTATAATACTGTTTTACAATTAGACCGGTTCTGTAAAAAGCAAGGGAAATGGGTAGAAGTAGAGTATGTGTTGCCCTTTTTCTCTCTGCGAAATATGCCAGACTTATGTCCTAAGGGTGTAGATTTGGGTGTAAAACCTTCCGCTCCCCCCTGTCCTCCTACTTTGCCCCCGTATCCGGGGCTCCAAACTGAGACTCAAACTGCTTTGGTCTCAGTGGAAACCCAAATTGAGATTCGAACCGCTCACGTAGAGGTCCAAACAACTCCTGTCTCAGTACGACTTCAGACTATTCTGATTTCAGTAGAAACTCAGACCATCGAAGTAAGAGATGAGACGCAGGACAGGAGGCAAAGAGATAAAGAAAAACAGGTTTCTCCAATCTATCCCTGGGATATGTGCAGGGCAGCCAGAGAGACTGAGGGACAGCCACTCATGCTGTTGCCTCTTCATGAAGTACCCACTGGGAGAAATTATCAGTCTATGAGAGTTAATAAGTCTTTTTCTTATCAAGAGATACAAGAAATCAAGGAGGATCTGGGAGACTATTTAGAGGACCCAGAAAAATATATTAAAGCTTTTAAAGGTGTTATTCTGCATTATGACCTTACTTGGAAAGATGTGATGTATATCTTGGGACAAACGTTGACTCCCGACTCAAAGGCTCGAGTTTTGGGAAAAGCGGCTGCTTATGGAGATGAATGGCTTGGGAAAGAGAGAGGACGAGATAACTGCCCTCCCCACTGGGAGTCAGGCGGTCCCAGCTACAGAACCAGACTGGGACTATAACACTGCTAAAGGAAGATGGGATCAGAGTCATTTTGTCAGATGTATTCTTGAAGGACTCAGGCAGGCGCGTTCTAAGCCTTTAAACTATGGCAAACTAGCAGACATAGAACAGGAGAAGAAGGAAGCTCCTGGTAAATTCCTAGATAGACTGAGAGAAGCCCTTCGCAGATTCACTGAGATTGATCCCGAAAGTGAAGAGGGAAAAGTGATCTTAAATGATAGATTTCTCACTCAGTCGGCTCCAGATATTCGCCGTAAGTTATCAAAACGGGCGCATGGACCAAATCAGTCTTTAGATAATCTGTTACAACTGGCTCAGACAGTCTATTATAGAAGGGAATATGAAGAAAAGAAAGAAAGGCAGAGAAAGACGAAGGAAAAGGCGGAAGCTCTCGCAATGGCTATGAAAACCGTTCTTAACCAGCCTGAGAAAAATGCCCAGAGGGACCCAGGTGAAAAGGGATGGGCTTGCTATTGCTGTGGAAAGGAGGGGCATCTCAAGCGAGATTGCCCTCAGGCATCTAAGCCGCCCCCGGCTCCCTATCCGGTCTGCAAGGGACCACACTGGAGGAGAGACTGCCCCCAGAGGCGTAGGTCTCAGGGGTCTGACTCTCAAGACCACCAGGACTGAAGGTGCCCGGGGGTCCCCACACAAGCCCCCGTCCTAATTACACCTGAGGAGCCCCGGGTATTGATAACGGTGGGAGGCCAATCCGTCAATTTCCTTTTAGATACTGAGGCAACTTACTCCGTGCTTAATGAAGCCCCTGGCCCACTTTCTTCCCAATCCGCTTCCGTAATGGGACTGTCTGGACGAGCCAAAAGGTATTATTTCAGTTATTCTTTATCGTGCAACTGGGATTCTGTGCTATTTTCACACGAGTTTCTTATCGTGCCAGAATCACCCTCACCCCTTTTGGGAAGGGATATACTGAGCAAAGTCCATGCCTCTGTTTTCATGAATATGGAGCCCTCCCTTTCTCTCCCTTTAGTTGAGCAAAATGTAAATCTTAGAGTATGGGCTGATGGAAAATCTGTGGGTCGAGCACAGAATGCTATTCCTGTAGTTGTCAAGCTCAAAGACCCACACTTATTCCCACATAAGAAGCAGTATCCACTGAAACCTGAGGTTAAAGAAGGGTTAAAACCCATCATTGAGAATTTAAAAGAGCAGGGACTGTTAGTTCCCTGTAACAGTCCGTGCAACACTCCTATTTTGGGTATAAAGAAATCAAACGGTAAATGGAGACTAGTTCAAGATTTGCAAATAATAAATGAGGCTGTGGTACCTTTACACCCTGTGGTGCCTAATCCTTATACTCTATTGTCTGAAATTCCTGAACGAGCCAAATATTTCTCAGTAATTGATTTGAAAGATGCCTTCTATTCAGTGCCTTTGGCGGAAGAAAGTCAATTTCTATTTGCCTTTGAAGACCCCACGCAGCCAGCTTCTCAGTTAACCTGGACAGTTTTGCCCCAGGGATTTCGTGACAGTCCTCACTTATTTGGACAAAGTTTGTCACGGGATCTACAAGACTTTAATAGCTCTGAAGCGGTAGTGTTACAATATGTAGATGATATTTTGCTCTGTGCTGAAACAGAGGAAGCTTGTTCACGAGCCTCAGAAGATTTCTTAAACTTTCTGGCAGGCTGCGGTTACAAGGCTTCAAGAGAAAAGGCTCAGCTTTGTCAACAATCTGTTAGATATCTGGGCCTAATCATATCAGAAGGGACTAGGGCCATACGTCCTGAGAGAATTAAACCTATACTAAACCGTCCCCTACCTATGACTTTAAGACAATTGAGAGGATTTTTGGGAATCACAGGCTACTGTCGTATTTGGATTCCGGGCTATGGGGAACTTGCCCGGCCTTTATATAAACTTATAGCTGAAACTCAGCAGGCCCAAACCGACAAACTGGTTTGGTCTCCAGATACTCAAAAGGCTTTTAAGGTTCTTCAGACTGCCCTCCTGCAAGCTCCGGCTTTGAGTTTGCCCACAGGGTCAGAATTTAACTTGTTTGTCACTGAAAGAAAAGGTATGGCCTTGGGAGTTTTGACACAACCCCGAGGGCCTCATCAGTAACCTATTGCATATCTAAGCAAAGAATTAGATGTAATTGCACGTGGGTGGCCCCACTGCCTAAGAGTAATTGGAGCAACGGCTTTATTAGCACCTGAAGCTTTAAAAATAATTAATGGACGAAACCTTACTGTACTGACTTCTCATGATGTGAGTGGAATCTTGAATTCTAAAGTTAATATTTGGATGACAGACAGTAGGCTTCTTAAATATCAGTCACTATTGTTAGAAGGACCAGTAACTAAGCTTAAAGTTTGTGGAAATTTAAATCCTGCTACTTTCCTTCCTGAGAAGGAAAATGAAACACCTGATCATGATTGCTCTCAATTTTTAACTTTAAACTATGCAGCTCGGAAAGATCTAATGGATACCCCATTAGACAATCCTGACATGGAAATATTTACAGATGGCAGTTCTTTTGTTCGGGATGGACAGCGTAAAGCAGGTTATGCTGTGGTGACTGCTGAACAGGTTTTAGAAGCAAAAATCTCTCCCCCAGGGAACCAGTGCCCAGCTAGCGGAGCTTGTGGCCCTGACCCCGAGCTCTAGAGTTAAGCAAAGGGCAACGTGTGAATATTTACACTGATTCTAAGTATGCTTATTTGACTTTACATGCTCATGCTGCAATATGGAAAGAAAGACAGTTTAAAACAGCAACAGGAGAACCTATTAAGCATTTCAGAGAGATTGAGAGACTTTTAACTGCTATCTATTGTCCTAAAGAAGTAGCAGTTATGCATTGCAAAGGGCACAACAGGGATGGGAGTAAAGTAGCTGCTGGTAACCTGTTAGCTGACTCTCAAGCCAAAAAAGCGGCACTTTACGAAACCCCCTCCCTGCAGACGCCTTTGATCTGGACAGGTCCTATGGAACAAGAAAAACCACAATATACTGAGGAAGAATTAGAAAGATATGAGAAAAGAGGAGCAAAGATTACTGATAAAGGATGGTTACAGTCCGAGGATGGACGATTAATAATTCCTGAGAATGCTCAGTGGAAAATTCTTAAGGGTTTACATCAGAGTTTTCATTTGGATGTAGAAAGTACTTACCAGATGGCTTCTCGTTTGTTTGAAGGTAAAAATGTAATGAAAACTTTAAAGAACATTATCAAACGATGTGAGGTTTGTCAGAAAAATAACCCAAAGACTAAAAAGCTAGCCAAATCTGGGTTACAACGAAAGGGAAAGTATCCTGGAAAAGACTGGGAAATTGATTTTACTCATATGCCAAAAGCTAATGGATATTCTTGCTTACAAGTTTGGGTGGATACTTTTACTGGATGGATTGAGGCTTTCCCCTGTCGTAGTGAACAAGCTAAAGAGGTTATAAAGATTTTAATCCATGAAATTATCCCCAGGTTTGGGTTGCCACGGAGCCTTCAGAGTGACAATGGCTCCGCCTTTAAAGCTGCTGTAACTCAGGGGGTGTCTAAAGCTCTAAGAATAGAGTATCACTTACACTGCTCCTGGAGACCCCAATCCTCAGGAAAGGTTGAAAAAGCTAATGACATTATCAAAAGACATCTGCGCAAATTAACTCAAGAAACGCAGGACAACTGGATTAAAGTCCTACCCATAGCTTTAATGAGGGCTCAAACTGCCCCCCAAAAGGAGGGGCTGTCCCCCTTTGAATGTATTTATGGAAGGCCTTTCTTATGCACAGACATTGTTATAGATTCTGAAGCCTTGGAGTTAATTAATTATGTAACTCAGCTCTCAGCTTTTCAACAGGCATTAACAGAACTCCAGGAGACGACTCCTGACCCAGCCTCTGAATCCAGCAAGCCTCTATTTGAGCCAGGAACTGAGGTCCTTATAAAAACATTGGGATCTAGGGGCTCATCCCTCGAGCCCCTCTGGGAAGGCCCTTACCAGGTTATTCTTTCTTCTCCCACAGCTGTCAAAGTGCCAGGAATTGATTCATGGGTGCATCACACTCGAGTCAAGAGATGGCACCCTGACCAAAACTAAGTGATGTCATTTTACGTCTTTACTTTCTATGCTCTGGCTTTGTACGTTTCAGATGGGCCTGATAATCTATGTGAGCCTACTTCTGCTGACTCCAGAAATCCTGAGTCTGCCATTTGATCCTCAAGACAATGCCTTCCTGTCCTGGGCTCACTCCTATGCTGCATTCCACAATCGGTCTAACTGCTGGGTCTGCGGAGCACTCCCCACTTCATCAGTGGAAGGCTTCACGTGGTGGACATCTCCACTTCAAGGAAAAGACTTTCTCCAAGTCTGCAAATACCTTCAACAATCGCATGTGATGCCTCTTCTTAAACTGATGACATCTAACAACCTTAAGATGGACTGATGTAACTATGAACATAATGTGACTTTTCATTTTGATTTTAACTTCGTTTAATGACTATTTTGCCTTACATCTATAACTGTATAATGGGGTTTTTCTAACCGTCTAAAAGTTTTTAATTTACAAATAGTTGTCCGAGCTCCTATGAGTGCCACAGCCTCCTCCAACTATTACTTGGAGCCCCTGGATCAGACATCCTCACTATGAAGATTAGGAGAATATGTTGCCTCACCAATTTAGGGACAACGCCCCTTGTCAGCTCTGAAGCAGTTATGGAATGAGAACGACGCCCCTTTTCCCTAGGCAACATAATTCTCCTAAAAGGAAAGGGGGAATGAGAGAGTCAGTTCCTAGGCAGGTTGATAAGAAGTCTAGGGGTCCCCAAAGGAGAGAGAGGTATGGGATATTCAAGGAGGAAGAAAGGACAAACTTTTTTACTTTTTTTCCTCTACATTCCTTAGGATTATATAACAATAATGTATCCTGCCTGAGGACAGTCTTTGGATTAAACTTTCTTAATTCTGTTATCTTAAAACATAAATTATGGGAGTAGGTCTGGTCTTTACAAGGATGTATCCTGCCTGAGGACAATCTTTGGATTAAACCTTCTAGCCAACTCTGTTATCTTAAAATGTAAATATGGGAGTGGGTCTGGTGAGGTCTTTGCAACCTCCAGACATTCTTTGGATTCATTGGAGAGTATATAACTCCATTGCTAACACTAGCGAAAGGGGTACTCTTTTGCCCCCTTCTGATGCCTATGTCAGAAGCTTTCTCTATCTCCTTTAAACTTTAATAAAACTTTATTACACAAGAGCTCTGAGCGATCCAGCCTCGTCTCTGGCCCCGGATTGAATTCGTCTCCTCTGGAGGCCAAGAATCCCGCATCTAATCATTCAGCAACAATCTTTCACCATGGTGTGAAGTCATAAAGAGTGGATGCGATATTATGTATAGTGCGTTAGATGTTATATAAAAAATGGGTGTGAAGTCATACGTACAGTTGGTCTGAGATCATCATTAGAGTGGTTGTGGTGACACAGATACAGTGGATGCAATGTCAGATATATTTGGAGTGATGTCATGAGTACAATGCATGCGAAGTCATAAATAATGTGGTGTCATGTCATAAAATGTGGATGTGATGCCTTAAA